>CATKHJ010265419.1:0-38530 GCA_949750685.1 Vernicia montana | reverse complement strand
CAATTATATACGTATGTAAATAAAATTAACTAAATATCTTTTCAAATATCAATATATAAATTATAAATAAATTGATATCATTTCAAATCTCTATATAACAATATAATTAAATTCAATATATAATCTCAATTATCAATATATATATAAATTTACCAATATCAATATATTAAAATAAACAAATATCGATATCAATATCAATATTCAATATTAATTTGTAATTACATATATAACTTTAAATATCAATTTAAATAAAAAGGAAAATATATTTCCGTATAAAACTATTATTTCAGTATTTCAATTAAAATTCAAATTATTTCATATTTCGAGAATATACCATATACAAAATTACCCTCACTTATCGTAACCTTAGTTTCCTATTCATTATTCATTTGGCACACTTTACGATACTTATTTGACATATTCGCATATACTCCTGTACATTTGACTAGTATCAAGTGGGATATTACAGGAAGGATCTTTGACTCTAACTGATACATTAAATTTAGACTCTGTTTTAGTTGTTCCGTCTTTAGATTATAATCTTTTGTCGATTTCTCAAATAATAATGACCTTATCTTGTGTTGTAATTTTTTGGCTTGATTTTTGTGTGTTTAAGGACATCAAAACCAGGGAGACAATTGGTTGTGGTATTAGGCGAGGAAAGCTATATTACTTGGATTTGGAATCAAAAAGTACTAAAAGCTTACGACAAGTTTTGAAAATAGGTAGCCATGAGGAGGATAAAAAAAATATGGTTATGGCATCGTCGTTTGGGGCATGCTTCTTTTGGATATTTAAAAAAATTATTTCCAAATTTATTTGCAAAAGTTGATGTTGCTAATTTCAAGTGTGATGTTTGTGAACTTGCAAAGAGTCATTGTGTTTCTTTTCCATTACGATTGAATAAAAGTCCACTTCCTTTTATGCTTATTCATTATAATGTTTGGGGGCCCGTCTAAAGTCACTACTTTGGGGGGGGGGTCACGATGGTTTGTAACATTTATTGATGATTGTACTAGGATGACATGGTTGTGCTTGATGAAATCCAAAAGTGAAGTGAACTCAATATTCCAAAAGTTTCATAAAATGGTTGAAACTCAGTATAATGCAAAGATTCAAATTCTTCACAATGATAATGGTGGAGAATATCATAATACTGAACTTTGACAATATCTAGAAGTACAAGGAATGATTCATCACACTGCTTGTCCTAACACACCTCAACAAAATGGAGTTACAGAATGACAAAATTGACATTTGTTGGAAGTCGTCTAAGCCCTATTAATTGAAGCTCATATGCCATTATCTTATTGGGGAGAAGCGCTCACTACTGCAGCCTATTTAATCAATCGAGTACCCTCCAACACCATCAATTTCAAAACACCATTCCAAATTTTCAATGAAGTAGTAAATACCACACGAGTCCCAAATTTACCTCCTCATGTCGTTGGGTGTGTAGTGTTTGTACACCTCCATAAGCATCAACGAATAAAGTTAACTCCTCAGGCAGAAAAATGTGTTTTTATTGGATATGCCGCGCATCAGAAGGGATATCGATGCTACCATCCTCCAACACGTTGACTATTTGTCACGATGGATGTTGTCTTCCATGAAGATACAATATACTTCTCTGAGCCTGAATGTCAGGGGGAGTACCAGAAGGAAATTTAGACTTTCAATTATGATGGAAATAACTAGGATGTGATTAACTTGGCTTTAAGAGGTATAACATTAGACTCCAGTGGTGATGTACATACTAAACAAAATCAAAAAGTGGGTGAATTTGATTTAAAGGGTTTGGCATTGGACCAAAGTAGTGATGAGAATCTAATAACCGAAGAAGTGGGACTACCAAGTCAGCCTGATAGTGAGATCCTTGAAAATATGGCCTCACCTCCGTCCGACATACCACACCAATCACTTGCTGAAGATGATCCTGAGCCACATAAAAGACAGTTGCCACAGCATCAAAACAGAGGTATCCCTAAACCCACATATGAACCTGAATTGTCTAGTAAAGTGAAATATCCCATGAGCCATTATATGTCTAACCATTGTTTGTCAAAATCAAACATGTCATTTATGAATCAATTATTTGTTGTATTTATTCCTATAGTGTGCAGGAAGCCTTAACTGACCTAAGATGGAAAGCAGTTATGAACGAGGAAATGGAATCTCTAAAAAGGAACGAAACATGAGAACTAGTTGATCTTCCACCAGGAAAGAAACCAGTTGGATGTCGATGGATTTACACTGTGAAGTACAAGGCTGATGGAACAATTGAGCGCTTTAAAGCAAGGTTGGTAGCAAAGTGATACACTCAAACCTATGGGATTGATTACATAGAAACATTTGCACCTGTTACCAAAATCAACACAATTCGTGTATTGCTATCCTTAGTTGTAAACTTGGATTGGCCATTATAGCAGTTTGATGTGAAAAATGTTTTTCTACATGGTGAACTATTTGAATAGATCTACATGGATCTCTCACCAAGATGCATGATACCTGAAAAACATAGCCAGAAGGTCTGTAGGCTAAAGAAATCATTGTATGGGCTAAAACAGTCTTCGAGAGCATGGTTTGGAAGATTCACAAAATCTATGAAAGTTTTTGTCTACAATCAGAGCAATTCGGATCATACTCTTTTCCTCAAAAGGTAGCAAGGAAAAATCACTGCACTAATTGTATATGTGGATTGTATGGTGGTTACAGGAAATGATCTAAAAGAAAGGAAGGCTCTTCAAAACTACTTGTCCAAATAATTTGAAATGAAAGATTTAGGCCCTTTGAAATATTTTCTTAGGATTGAAGTATCCCGATCTAATAAAGGAATATTTCCATCTCAAAGAAAATATGTCTTAGATTTATTACAAAAAACTGGTATGTTAGAATGTCAACCAATTGATACACCAGTAGAAGAAGGCCTAAAGCTTCGTGAAGAGTCTAACCAGGTACCAGCTGATAAAAGAAGATACCAAAGACTTGTAGGGAGATTGATGTACTTATCACATACCAGACCAAACATGACTTATGCCTTGAGTGTTGTCAACCAATTTATGCATAATCCTGGAGAACAACATATGAATGCAGTTATGCACATTTTGAGGTACTTGAAGTATGCTCCAGGAAAAGGAGTATTGTTCACTAAAAATAAAGACTCTCAAAGTATAAAAGCATATACTGATGCTGACTGGGCAGGTGATGTGATTAACAAGTGATCTACCTCTGGTTACTTTACCTTTGTAAGAGGTAATCTTGTGACATGAAGAAGCAAGAAACATAATGTTGTAGCTCGCTCAAGTGTAGAAGTTGAATTCAGAAGTATGACACTTGGAATTTGTGAGACGTTATGGCTAAGACTCCTTCTACAGGATTTGGGTTATTCCTCTAACCAACCTATCCAACTATTTTGTGATAATAAAGCAACATGTGACATTGCATATAATCCAGTACAATATGATCGTACAAAGCATGTCGAAATGGATAGATTTTTCATTAAGGAAAAACTAAAAGAAAAGATTGTGGAATTGCCTAAGATTCGATCAAAGGACTAGTTGGCTGACATCCTCACCAAAGCAGTCTTAAACCGAATATTTTTAAAATTTGTAGACAAGTTGGGCATGTGTGATATCTATGCACCAACTTGAGGGGGAGTGTTGAAATGCATGGGTAATGAGCTGTAAAGTTCATTATCGTTGTATTTCATGGATTCGTTGAAATTAAGGAACTGTACAACTTGTTACGTTGAATAACAATGAGCTTAAATCATGGCTTAAACTAGGGCTTAATTTTTTAGATTTCTTCTATTTAACTTCTCTATAACTTACCCGTCCCATTTAATAAATGGGGCAGGACTAGTTTTTTAATTTATCCCCAAATCGAATTCGGGTCGGTGAATGTATACCCGACCCGACTATATATATATTTTTTATTTTTTAAATATATATATATATATATATAAATTTATAATTTATTGTTTATATGAAATATAAATTATATTGTATGAACATATAAAAAAAAATATAAATAAATATATATATATAAGAAAATAAAATTAAAAAAAATAAAAAAATAAATATACACGGGTATATTCGTTTCGCCTGAAACAAGTCGGATAATTTATTTTTTAAACAGATTGAATTCAAATTTTACAAACTTCGCCCGTACCGGCCGTCTGCTGTCCCTAATTATCTCTTTTCAAACATGCGGGAAGCTCTTTTTTTAATTATTTTTTTGGGTATTTATTTTTTATCTCTAGAACAATTCTCTTTTGTCTCTCACTGTCATCTTCAAAGTCATTACCGATCAAATCTATTACCACTGACCCAAGCCTCTTTGTCGGCCAAGCAACCACTGAATCCTGCATTGACACCAATCGAGATCTCGGAAGCTCTAAGATCGTCGGCATTCTGCAAACCCAAGCTTCTGAGCCTTCTGAATCACGTCCACAATACACTCCTTCAATTCAAGGCTACCAATTTCTTGGATTCTCCCAAGGTTTGTTGATGGCTAAAAGATCTTCAACTTCAGATTCAGATTCAGAGTACAGAGTTTGGGATCCAATTGTTGATGGGTCTTGGCTTATCCCTTTATGGGATGAAAGAATTCCATTTCTATGCTCTGCTTTATCAGCTTTCACGATGATTGATAATCGAAAAAATAAAAGTATTATTATGGTATTGTCAGGGATTACTCATCCAGTTTTTGCCTTCTACGGAATTTGGGAAGGAGGAGATTGGGTAAGAAAAGATAGCACAATTGTTGACCCAAATGATCAAGGCCATCTTCTCCAATTCACTAATGGTATTTAGTTTAAGGAGAAGTTTTATGCTTTGAGTTTGCAGGGAACTCTTGCAATTATAGAAGAGATTGATGATTTTGATTTTAGAATCGCAGATATGGGTAAGACAATAATTGTTCCCTCTGTTTCGTCTATGCATTTAGAGAATGTTTGATTGAATCAGGAAGGAAAATTTTGCTAGTTTTCCTCATTTATAGAGATTCTATCAAAATTGTTGATTGAGTGGAGGTTTATTAAGGAGAGCCTAGAGGAAAGAACGTTGTCTGTGGGTTCTAATTGTTGTATGTCTGTTATAGGAAACAGAGTGGGATGCAGGGGAAATTGTGTGTATTTTAGTCATAGTAGTGGTGAGGTTGGTGGGTTTATGAGATGGAAACAAGTTCCATCTCTCCTGCTGATAAATCTCTAATTTGTGTTGAATCAACACTAATGGAATAATTTCTATGTTAAAAATAAGTTTTATTAACAAAAATCTTCTTGAACTTTTAGCTCATTGCGCGTGCGCACAAAAACTCACATGTACCTCTGCTTGGTATTTTATCAAACAGTTGGTGTGGTTTCTCAATTTTGCTCAACATATTCCATTTGCTAAAAAGAAAATATACCAAACATATCCATAATATATTCATAATGTATATATACAAAATATATATTAAACATATATATATATTTTTTTATCAAATAAAAAAATATATCAAATATATATCATTTACTTTTATATATATATTACACAATATTTTTAAAACTTTTTCATGAGCACTTTAAAAATAAAATTTTTCGTTTTTTTTTTTTAATTATTTTTAAAAATTTCCCTTATTTAAATTTTATCATCTTAAATTTTCAATCCGAATATTGCCAAAAAGTTTATAAGCCCAAGGAAACAAGCCCCAACCCAAGCCCATGGTTACTTTTTTTTTTTGGCAACCAACAACAATGTCATTAGGTATTGCCAAAAAGTTTATAAGCCCAAGGAAACAAGCCCCAACCCAAGCCCATGGTTACTTTTTTTTTTGGCAACCAACAACAATGTCATTAGAGAGGTGTTCAACTTCTATATCAATGGATTTCAATAAAATTCTTATCTACACCATTAGTGTATCGACATGTTATCAATTAGGAAGAGGAGAAAAATAATACCCTTAACCACTACAAAATATTGCACTATCATATTCATTCATATTAGGCTAAAGGTATAAATAAAACTCTTTCATTTGGATTGATATTAAAGTAAACTCTTAATTTTATTTTTTTTTGTTTCATTAGATCCTTGATTTTTTCAAAATGACACTTGTAAAATCATCCCTCTATATTTTATTAAACAGACGTTAAATAAATTTGATGTGGCAGGTGAGTCTCATTACTTATACTTTTTATTGATAAAAAAAATATTTTTTAAAAATTAAAAGTAATTAGATATAATAAACTGATCAAAGGAAATGAAAGTTTTTACATTTATATAATTTTCTTATGTAATTTTAATAAATTCATAACAAATTATAATGAGTATATAATTTTTCTCTACAATTATTTATAAAAAATAAATCAAAATAATTATATTACATGAAATATAATAATATAAGAATATTTTATATAAGAATATTTTTTTTATAAATTATACTTTAATATATAAGGACTAAGGAGTCATTTAATATTAAATTAAATTTATAATATTTTAATTAATTAATTAATTAATTTTATTAACTTTGAATTTCATAAATATTAAATTTTCTCTAAATAATTTAAAAAATATTTATACAAAAATAAAAATTATTTATTACATAAGTGTATAGATATTAATTTTTTATTTTTAACATCATTTAATAAAAATCTTAAATATTATTTATATGTGCCATTTTAGAAAGCTTAAGGGTATAATGGAAGAAAAAAAATATTAAGTACTCACTTGAACGTCAATTCAAATGAAAATGCCTTATTTGTACATTTGGCCTCCAAACTACTTAAGAGTTAATTTTATCAAATTTACAAATAAACCATATTACAAATTATGCATTTTTAACATCATGACTTCTAAAAACTTGTTTTGCTCTTTTTTTTTTTTTTTTTGAATTGTTATTTTATACTAAGCTATTTAGAATTAAACTCTAATTTAATATGCTTTTCTCAATACTCATTATATATTTGTATTTAACATATATTGGTCTTTTCACTCAAATTTAATGAAATTTGATTAAAAAAAATAAAAATATTATAATTTTTAATAAAAAATTAATGCGATCAAAGCAGTACTAATACACCAAATCTCATCATAACTCCGAAGTTAAAAGAGGTAAGCGTGTGGTTAGGCGAGACAAAATCTTGTTGCACCCCTATATATATATAGTGGGACAAAGAAACGAAGAAATCGAAGATTTTTCATTGCATTTTGCTAAAACGAAGCATCGAGAAACAGAAACGGAGGCGATTTTAAAAATCTTCTTGTCCTCAAAAACTAAAATCTAAACCCTTCAAAAACCCCTTTCTCTATCTCTATTTTCTCTAAATTCAACAAAACTTCCATAGTTATGGCTTCGCTATCAGTGGACATAGCCACGACCTTTCTCTCCTTCACTTCTAGCCGCCAAACCCCACTTTCCAGAATCCGCACCACTGTCTTTCCTCTTTTATTTAAATCCCACCAACACCAAACCTTATCCCTCAAAACTACACGGTCGTTTCACTCCAGAATCGTCGCCCTCGGTTTCTCCAAACCCACTTCCTATTCTCGCTGCAGATTCTCTGTCTCCGCCGCCGCCTCCACCACCACCGCCCCTCAGAGCGAGGATTCTGATTTGACCACCAAGATTCCACCTGATAATCGGATTCCAGCTACTATTATTACTGGGTTTTTAGGCTCTGGCAAGGTATATTCTGTCTATAGTTATTCTTGTAAAAATTACTGGATGTGCTACTTGAAATGTAGTAATTGAAAAGCCTCAGCTTTGTAAATTGTTATGCTCAATCTTGGTAAAAGTTTCCGTTTTTATCATTTGATGGGGATTGGGTGTTAGGTTGATTAGTTGGGTTGATATGCTTCTTTATTGTGATGAACAGACAACATTACTTAACCATATCTTGACCGCAGACCATGGGAAGCGCATAGCAGTGATTGAGAATGAGGTATGAAGTTGCTTGTTTGGCTGTTTGTTTATTAATAAAATTAACATCTTTCTTATAATTATTAACTTTTGTATACATTTTATATAGCTTTCAAGCTTATTGCTCTTGAGCATTGGTCGCCAACAATAGTATACCACTTAAGCTTGTGAAGATGCATTTAACTTAATCATGTGTAGACGAATAATTTTCTGCCCTAATGTTGAATTGCAGTATGGTGAAGTCGACATTGATGGGTCCCTTGTTGCTGCGAAAACTACTGGAGCTGAGGACATTATCATGTTGAACAATGGTTGTTTGTGCTGTACAGTGAGAGGTGATCTTGTGAGAATGATAGCAGAATTGGTTGATAAGAAAAAAGGGAACTTTGATCATATTGTAATAGAGACTACAGGTTAGAGATTTGTTAAAGTTTGTATTTGCAAAGTGATCATATCTTAATCTTCACGCTGTGTGACCTAGAAGGCCTGTACTCCCTTTTTGCTGAGTACTCTGCAATTGGGCTTGTTTGTAATAATTGTTTCATTTAAATAAATTTCTTGTTCAACTTTGCAGGGCTTGCAAATCCAGCACCAATCATTCAGACTTTTTATGCTGAGGATAGCGTTTTTAATGATGTCAAGTTGGATGGTGTTGTAACTTTGGTTGATGCTAAACATGCCTCATTTCATCTAGATGAGGTTAAGCCAAAGGGAGTGGTCAATGAGGCTGTAGAGCAAATTGCTTACGCTGATCGGGTTATAGTAAATAAAGTAAATACAACTCTTACACTTGTGGTTACAATGGGCTTAGATTTATGATAGCAAAAATTGCACAATTTATAGCATTATTATACTTTACTCAGAACAAATCACTAGGCCTTGTGATTAATATATCATACTTACAAATTTTGATTTTTCTTGAGTGCTTGCTGCTTCTAGATCAGATAGGTTGGGATTGTGTCATGTTGACCATCCCCTTAAAAATAAATGTTAGTAACTTCACCTTTTATACTCCTTGAGTATGAAAGTCAGCCAATTCCATAGAAATGAGAAAAGAAATGGTAGGTACTGCTAGCCTGTGAACAGCCAACCATCAGGCCATAAAAATTTGATAGTTTTGGTCTATGGTCATTGGGCCTCCTACATGTGGCCCTTTTGTGGCTTATGACCATTGCTATTGTTGACTTGTTTGTTGGAAATCTTATTGGACCTAGGTTGAAATTCTAATTCAGTTATAAAAAATGTTACTCTATTTCTGACTGATTTAATTGTATTTTTTTTGTTACCAGACTGATCTTGTTGGGGAGAAAGAAATTGCTTCTCTGGTGCAGCGGATAAGGGTGGGGACCCTTCTCTTTACCATTAAGCTGCCTTCATTTCTTTATTGCTAATTTTTTTGTTGAGCACTCAGTTGAAGTTGACATATGTACCTTAATGCAGAACATCAACCGTATGGCTCATTTGAAGCGGACACAGTTTGGACAAGTAGACTTGGATTATGTCCTTGGCATTGGAGGCTTTGATTTGGAGAGGTTCATTTTCACTGTCATTTCCTTGTTTGAGCATATAAATATTTTTTTATTGCATAAATTGAATTTTTTGTATTAAATTACAGCATTCTTGCTCTTGCTTTGGAGTTGGTGTCCTTATTGATATAATGCTATTCTTGAGGCCTTGTTAATCTTCTTTGCAGCTTAGCATTGTCATTGAATGAACTTGTTGTTGACCTTTCATTCCCTTCTGCCTTTCTTTTCTTTGTAACATATTTGTATTCTTTTTGATAAAGCAGATGTTTGATGTTTTAGAAGCACTATGATGCCTGGCTGTTAAACTGTTATAGATGGAGTTATAGGCTGATATTTGCGGTTGTCTTCTCAGGATAGAGAGTGCTGTTGATGCAGACAGCGGAAGGGAAGATCATGGTCATGATCATCATCACGAACACGACCATCACCACCATCATCATCATGATGAGCATGACCACCATCATGGTAAGTGGTAACTCTCTCAATGCACAGTGGCTATATATCATAGTTAATTAACTAATTTCTGGATAACTAGAACCATCAACACACCAATAATCACCGCTTTCTAATGTCTGGAGAATGCATCCAGTTATATCATGTACATATCATCCATGATGGTCTGTTTCTGCAGCAGAGCAATTGCAACTGTGGGAACAATAGTGATTGCTGTTTAAAACTAATCTAGGTTTATCATTGAAGCTCTAATTTTAGAACTTACAGTGCTCTTTCTTGTTTAAGGCCCAAAGCCATGTGGAAGTAACATTCTTTGGTCTAGATAATTTAAAACAGATTGAACACATCCAGAGATACATACCCTCTATGAAGTGTTATATGGATACACCTGAAATTTCATAATTTGGATTGTAAAAATGCTGCATGCTTTCTATTTTCGGAAAATTTTTATGAATTAGCTCTGCCACTTTTCTTCTTGTGACAATTTTATGAACTAATTGTAATGATTGTGGGTGCTATTATGCAGAACATCATGATCACCATTCCCATGACCACACTCATGATCCTGGTGTTTCTTCAGTCAGCATAGTTTGTGAAGGGATCTTAGATTTAGAGAAGGTTGGTTTCAGATGAATCAGTAAACTTTCCTAAATGACATGAGCATTTCTAGTTTTTCTATGGCTACTTGTAGGACTTGGTCTTTTTAATTTTGGTTTACTCTGGAAGTGTAAAAAGCTGACAATATTGGAATGATGGCTGTCACTCTATCTTTTCAGGCTAACATGTGGCTTGGTACTTTGTTGCTGGAACGTAGTGAGGACATATACCGGATGAAAGGTCTTTTATCTGTTAAAGGCATGGATGAGAGATTTGTGTTTCAGGTAAGCTAGAAATTCTAGAAGTGCCAACATTTGATTCTTGCTTTTTTTTTTTTTTTTTTTTTTTCTCTTTTTGTCAAACAGTCAGATTCTATGCTCCATTTACTATGGTATGTTGTTTAACAGGGTGTTCATGACATATTCCAAGGCTCACCAGATCGGCTTTGGGGTCCAGATGAACCTAGAATAAACAAGATCGTGTTCATAGGGAAGAACTTGAACGCACAGGAAATAGAAAAGGGCTTCAAAGCCTGTTTGCTATAATTCCTGATAGAAAGCTATATTATGTTTCAGTCTTCGGAACTTACTCCTGTGCAGAGTCTGACAGTTAATGATTAAATGGTCTTCATGTGAAACAGTATACTCAATGAAAACTTTAAAATTACTTGATGGAGTTGCTCAAAGGTTTTAGTAAAATTTCTTTGGTGGAATGCATGTTTGATAGAATGGTGTCTGTCATGCTGGGGATTGTGTGAAGTTCTGTTATTTTCGAACTTGCAATGAAAGCACGAAGGCAACTCTTTATATTTGATTGATTGATAAATTGGTGCCACCTCTCTAGTTGAAATTAAGGAAAAGAAGACTCAACTTGTTTTCTGGCGGAAAGAGGGAAAAAGTTCAGGTATTTTATGGTAATGAGATTCTTAAACCAGAGGCACACGTACACGAGTGTTTTGACTCTTCGCGGAGCTCTCAATATGGTTTCAATATTGATTTAAAGAATGCGAAAGGAACTAGTGTTCTGTTAATTTCCTTGTGACCTTAAATCAAAGATATAAATTTGCGGCAAAATTACAAGGGTCTCTGCCTGCTTGAAAATTTGCATTCCTCCCAAATCCCATACTAAACATTTAGCATAAAATAGTGCAAATACAAGACAATGAGGCTATGGCTATATGCAAATTTCAGTTTGAGTCTTCATCTTCTGTTTCCTCAAAGTCTTCCTCTTTTTTCTCCTCAAATATGTACTCATAGCCACTCAAGTTATCCCAGTCATATCTTCCTGATCCTTGATGTGTTTGAAACTTATGATGGCAAAGAAAATATGAATCTGTTCCCAACTCATATTCTGACATATCTTCATCTGCCATGGTCCTGTACCAAGGAGAGCTGCTTCTGCTCAACACTATTTCTGGTTCACTCCCATCTTCTTGCTCATATACGAGGCGAATCCCACACTCTTTTACATGTAAACCGGATGCCATTTCCACTAAAATATGCAATTCATCTCCAGCTTCTAGCTGATCTCCAAATGTCCAGTGGCTTAACCATAACATATCTTCATGAACTTCCGGAATCCCATAGAAGGTTGGGCTATATGTCCATTTTACACCCTTAGTTTTGTTATTGATTTTAGCACAATTTTCATCCACATACCCACCATCTCCAAGATTGTTATATACAGTACATAAACTCAACCCTTTGATTTTATGACCAGACACTGCTTGGACATCAAAAGATATTGAAGAACTCTCACTTTTTTGGCTAAACCACTCTGGTACTATACTTCCAGGAAGAAATATGCTGAATATTCCACATTCATGCAATACCTGTGCAATAGAGTTATAATTAGCCAAATGTATCAACTGTATGAATTGTGACAAATAAAGAAATTACCTGAATACTTGTCTTCATTTCTGTGCAAGACAAAACATTGGACATTTCCACTTCAATTCCTTTCAATGATTCCAAATTGATTAATCCCATGTTATAGACTATTTCTCTGCTAATGTTTTCTACTGGTTCTAATCTGAATAAGCCTTGAACCTCGATCAGCTTATCGCAACCAAAAACTTCCAAGTCTAATGATTTCAATAAGTTTGGCAGATTCTTGATTCTTTCCAAGGATGTGCAGTCTTCTATCTTCAAGGAGTTTAAATTTGATGGAAGCTCAGGAAGTGATATAAGGCTTATGCACCGGTCTAACACAAGGGAATTGAGCATTACAAGGCTGTTGATGCTCTCTGGTAGGAAATGAATTGGGTTTCCACTTAGGTTCAAGTACTCTAGGGAGTATAGGCAGCTAAGATCTCCAGGAATAGCATTATCTGATAAACTGCAGTCAGCAAGACTTAGGCTTACTAAAAAGCGAGGTAGAAAGGCTAATGAAAAACTGCTTGATTTTGCCCATCTTTTTTGTAATAGCCAAGACCAGGAGGTTGAATGCCACAATGACAAACTTCCCTTCAGATCTTTACTACTGAAGTTTGCTTGATTTATGGCAATTCTGTCTGCGTGTAGCACCTTCAACGACTGCAACTTCGCAAGCTCCTTGGGTAGCTCGAAAAGATTCGAGCAGCCAGATACAATAAGTTCTTCAAGATATGTTAACATGGAAATTTCTACTGGAAGCTTCTTGAGGCTTTTACAGTCTTTTAAATTCAGTATTATAAGCATCTCTAGGTGTCCAATGGATTCATCAATATCAACTAAGTTTATACAATCTTTAAGCACCAATTTCTCAAGATTAGGCAGTCCTCTGAAGTCGGGGGTTCTAACAAGGCCATGGGAATGGCTAAGATTAAGTATTCTTAACTCTACAAGAAACTGTGAAAAAATAGTAGTTAGTACTTAATCTCTCTCACACACATAGAAAAATAGAGAGACAGAGAGATTATTGCCATACCCTGATGCCTTTCCAAAGATATTTTAGCTTGCTATTGCGCATGTCAAGAGCAACCAGCTTGTCTAGGCAGAGATCGATTGGTATAGAGTTCGAAGGAAATCCACGCCAACATAACCATACTAAACTTCTAGGGAAGTTTTTATAGCCTTCACTAAGCTCTACATAATTAAGGTTGAGCAATTTTAGTCTCACCATTTTTTCAAATGCCTTTGTAGAAAATGAACTTATTGTAGTAGTGCTTGCAGGTTTCCATGAGAAGATGCTAAGTCGACGCCTTTTTGAATAATTTTCTTCATCAAGAAACATTGATTTATCATTAGAGTCATCATCGTCATCATCATCATCATGATCTGCATTAGCATTTTTCCTTGTGCGCTTGTCTTCTTTCAGCATTGGTAGGTTGAGGCTGAGTCCCCTGATTGATTCTGTACCCTGCAGTAACAGAACAGTAAGAAAAATATTATGAAGAGCTTGAAACTATCATATGCTTGCACAAATGCAAAGGCATGATAATTATCTTTCTTACAGTATTTTGTTGCAATACATTGGTTGCATCCTTAGGATCCCAAAGTCTGCTACGTTTTCCAGGATCATCAGTTGATTCCTGGCGAACAATTTCCCGTCCCATGTCTCTAAGTAATTGATGCATCATCAACTTGTTTTCTTCACTAATAGTTATTAAACATCTATCAATTAGATTTTGAATACCAACTATAGTATAAAACTCACAACCATTTAGTATTCTAATAGCATAGCCTATTTCCATTCTAGTGAAAAAACAAACTATATCAAGGAATAAGCTTTTATCATGATCATCCTGAAGAGAATCAAAGCTTATTCTAAGAATCTGCTGAATTTTACTATCTGCAATTTTTTCCAACTTATGTAATGCACTTTCCCATACTGATATACTTTTCCCAGATAGAGAAGAACCCAAAACTTGAAGAGCTAATGGAAGTCCACCACAATGATTTACCGCCTTTTCGGAATGTTTCTGGTAACTATCTGCAGGATGATCTTGGCCAAAGGCATGCCAACTAAAAAGCTGAAGTGATTCTTTATTATCCAATTCTTGAACTTGAAAGCTCATAATAAATTTTAGTAAATGTTCCTTCCTTGTTGTTATAATAATTTTGCTTCCTGGATGAAACCATTCTTTCATTCCAATTATTGCATTGAATTGCTCTGCATCATCTACATCATCAAGAACAAGAAGAACTTTTTTATTGTAGAAAGCATTTCTGATCCTAATAATCCCTTCATCTATATTATATATTTTGCTTGGTTTTCCCTTTACAAGATCAGAAAGAAGTTGTCTTTGCAATTGAACTAGACCATTGGGTTGTTCTGAAATTTCTCTAACATTTGCAAGAAAGCTTCTTGCTTCAAATTTGTTGAAGTTTAGATTATAAACTATCTTGGCAATTGTTGTTTTTCCAATGCCACCAATCCCATAGATTGCAGCTATCTCAACATCGTCCGATCCTTCTTGCAACCATTGATTAATTCGTGCTATACGAGAATCCATTCCAACTAAATAAGGAGCAACATTGAGCACTGTTCTACTCAATTTGCTCTCTACTTCTCTAACAATATTCTGAATAAACTGTGACTCATACCTAAAAATAATAAACAAGCACAAGAGATGAGAATCAAGTTTTATTATTATTATTATTGGTATATTTAAAATTCTTCGAGCAAGCCGTGGGGCAAAAGGGTTGTCAGAATTTGAACCCTTCTGTATTACAAATATGCATTCAATTATTAGACTACTAACCTCACATACCTAATGTACTCTGAAACATATACTCCACCATTAATTACTATTTTAATAGTATGGTTTATTAGTTGTTAGGATTTAAGGTAGCTAATCGAAATCGACCATGTAATAAGCTACTAGCCTAATGAAAATTTTAGGAAATTTTTGTCAATAGCTTAGTGGTTGTTGTCAGTTCATAATGTAAGATTAATGATTCAAATTCTGACACCCAATGTACAAAGAAATATTTCTCATTTAGAACATGTTTAATTCTATTTCCTCTATTACGAATTAAATCATACATAGCAAGAATTCAAAACCTCCTAAAGCAAAAATTTCTTGAAAACTAAATAGTACATACCCATCTTGTAAAACCATCCCTGCAAGATCTGCTGCTTCTCTTAGAGCTTCTCTCCACTCCTCCACTTTTCCCATCTCCTTCTTGAAGTTCTTCTCATGCTTAGCAAAAGCTTCACCATAGCTTCCACTCTGCTCTCTGACTTGGGTTGGATTCACATCATAAAAAACTGGCATCACCACATGACCAACAAGTCTTCTACGTTCCATGATCATCACAAGCTCATCTAAACACCATCTTGAAGAAGCATAATCTTTCGAAAGCACAATTATTGATAATTTTGACTCTTTTATTGCTCTTTGAATTTCAATTTCAATATTCTCTCCTTTCTTGATTTCGTCGTCGTCACGAAATGTATTGATTCCTTGTTGAAGCAGAGCATTGTAGAGATGATCAGTGAAGTTCTTGCGGGTGTCTCCACCTCTGAAACTCAAGAAGACATGGTAAGTGCAAGTAACTTTTGCAGCCATTCAAGAAACCAAATCTGTCAAGAAATGGATTAATGGGTAAGAAAGAAAATCAAGATCATACAATTAAATAAGGAGAAATCAATGTGAGAAAAAACGCCAACAGTTATTTAGATGCGCAAAATTAAGGAATAAGGAGTGGAATAAACAAGGACAAGTTTGTTGGCAGGCAAAAAGTCAATGTAATGTTAGATGATTTGACTATTTCATTGTTCCAGGAACTTTCACTTTAGCTAGAGAGTTGAAAATGAGCCAGACAGAACCCATGTTCATTGAATTTTAATTGTTTCCTTGGCAATCATTTTATATTTTGGTGCTATTAGGCCAGTAGACTACTGATTGAGCACTAGTGTTGCTATTCAGTGAGTCCAACTTCAAATTGAAAAATATTAAAATTTTTAAAAATTCGACATAATAAAATTAAATTGTTTTTAGGCAACAAAATTAATTAATTACTTTCTTCATTGCTACTATTATTTTGACTGTTATTGTCTAATAAATATTTTTCTTATTAATTAATTACTTTCTTTACTATTATTATTGGTTTAAAATATGGAAAATATATAGAAAGACCATCAGAATCTTGGTATTTTAGGTAGGATTGTGATTACAAAGAAAGATTAGCAATTCATAGGTTTATTTACAATAATTTCTTCTATTTTTTTTTTAAGAAATTAATTTCTTCTAATATTAGGACTTCTTTAATTTATTTCTTTATTATTATTTCCGATACCAATCTCTTTCTACTTACTATATTTTTATTTTCATCCAAATTTCTAATTTTTTTTTTCTTCCAGGTAATTAGTTAGATGTAAGTCAAATTAATAACTAAACATAAACTTCTAATGTAATTGAACATGATCAAATCAATCGGATCACATGCTAATGTGGCATGACATGTAAGAATTTATATTCTCAAATCGCAACCCAATTATAAAATCGAATCAATCTTTAATTTTATTTTCTTTTCATTTGCAATAAAGGAAGAAAATTCTAATCTGTGTATATATATATTGTTTAGCGAAAATTTGTATCCTTGAGCATAAAATTTTAAAATTAATTTTTGGTTAAACCACGTCGCTATTATTTTTTAAATAAAAATTATTTTATTTATTTATTTTATCCGTTTAGGTTTTATACTAAACAACTACGGTTTTATTCTTCTTATTTGATATTCACTTAAATCGCAGTTTCTAGGTTTTCTTTTCCTATCTCTAAATTTATCTTCTCCTCTTCCACTCCCATACCAACCTGAGTCAAGGAATTAATTGTCACCAAACAACCTATCGTTTATCGATAATGATCAACGGCTGTGCCACGCCTGGTGCACCACTCTCACCAAGTCAATTGGTTGATGATTAGGACTGAGTATGAATATTAAAAGTTTCGAATTGAATTGAATAATATGATAAAAAATATTCAGAATCGAATCAAATCGTTGACTTTTTGACTTTTTCCAAACCGAATTGTATCCAATGAAATGTTTTGATACGGTTCTAGATCTTAACGTATATTCAGATCAAGAACCGTACCGAATTGAATTGGATCAAAATAATCGAAATATTTTAATTTTTAATTTATAATATATAAGTAATGCTAATTGAATAATATATAGATAATACAAAAATTATAAGATTATATATGACATTATATCAAAAGAAAATTTAGATGAATTACAAATCTATAATTATAAATGTATATATCTCAATTGAATATAACTATTGATATTTATATAACTTACTTAAATATTAGGTTTATTAAATTTGCATTAATGAAAAATTAGTAATATAATATGGATTAAGTTTTAATAATACTAAGATATAACCACATATTACAATTAAACATTTTAAATTCATTATATATATGTTTTAGAAAAAAAAAACTTTTAATATATGTTGTGATTAATCAAAAAGTGATAATAAAAAAGTATGATGTATTAATATGTAAGTCTAGTAATATTGTCATTTTAATTGTAAGTATATTTATGTGATACTAATAAAGTTTTTATATTATAATTTTGTTAGTATTCTAATTTTTAAAAATATTTTTTTTATTAATTAACATTTTTGTGATACATTATCAATAAGAAAATATTTATGATAGGCTAATAATTTGAATAAAAAGTTAGAAAGTGGTTATAAAAAGTTATGTATTAGCATTAAGTAGTATGTAAGTTAAGATTAAAATTATTTGAATTAAGTAAAATACTAATATAATTATATTTATATTATACTAATAGAGTTTTTACAGTAATTCATCCAAAAAAAACTTGCGAATAATCATTAATTTATTAATATAATAATTTCCAATTATATAATTACTTTTGAAGTTATTTTGTAGTTTTTTAATTAATTAATCACTCCTTATGTTTAATTTTAGTATTGGATCAATGAATTGGAATATAGTGAAAATATCAGAATTTCTATATTATATTGGATTGTATTGTAATGTATTGTATTGAAATATTCAATTCCCGAATTATATTGTCATAAAATTTTCGAAATAATACAATACAAAGATTTTTTTGTTTTGGTTCTGATTCCAGTTCTACTCAAACACAAATTTTTAAAGTTCAATCCAATTCTAAAGATTTTCAAATTGGACCAATTTGTACTCAACCCTAGTACAAACTACTAAATATGGTTAAACTCTTCACAAATAGTAACTACCAAATATGGTTAAATTCCAAATATCTTTTAGTTGATCCCATTATACATCATAGGAAAGTGAGTTGTTACAAAATTTGTATTAAAGCTTTTTAAAATCTTTTAGTTTATAATCATATATAAATTTACAGATAGCGATAAGTTTTTTCACAAACTAAATATTTATATATAGCTAAGTATTAATTTTTTTAATTTAATTATTCTATTATAATTATAAATTAATTAATATGTTAATTTATTGGTTGTAGGATCAGGATACTATATAACAGGCGCTACTAAAGGAGGTGCAGGCTGCTACATAGACCCAAACTGGGCAAGAGGGTAAGAAGGGGCATGACGTACAGCCGCCCCTGGTTGTGAATGAGGATGATATCTATCTGTGCATCATGGGTAATGCAGAGAAGAGGCAGTGCTTCATCTACGGGATTGGAAGCCGATGCATTGATTATTAGGTTGGCAGTTCTTCCCAACTAACGCAGTCCCCCTGTTGACTAAGGACCGCGTTCAGGAAGTAATTCGGGAGGAGATTTGGAGAGAGCTTTAGTCGCAGTCAGTGGCAGATCCAGGAATTGAAAAGAGAAGAGGGGGGGGGGGGGGGGTGCAAAATTTATCTCATCGATCAATAATACATAATAAATATTTTTAAAATTAATTAACTATAATAAATAATACATAATTAATGTATTACTATATTTCATTGAGAAATATAGTAATAAACATTTGAATGAAAAATATTCATAAAAATAATTGGATTTAAAATCATGATTTTAATATTTATTTTAAAAAATATTACAACTTAAAATTTCAAATTAAAACTTAAAAGTTAAATATATGAGGGGATTAAGGATAAAAATAAAAAAATTTATGGACTTATGAACTAAATATATAAAAAAAAGAAAAAAGAAACTAAAGGTGAAAAATATAAATAATTTTTAGGGAAAAATATAAAAAAGAAAAAATTAAAGGAAAAAAAATACAAAGAATTTATGAAGTTGTAGGAGATTAAATATAAAAATTAAGTTAAAAGAGGTTAAATAAAAAAATTTTGTTGGGCAAATATGAAATAAAAGAATTTACAGGTGAAAATATAAAATAAAATTGGACTAGTGGTGGCAATAAATAAAAAGGAAAATATTTTGCACCAATTATAAGAGGACAAGTGGGGGCAACTGCCCCCACTTGCCTCTTAATAGATCTGTCGCTGGTCGCAGTACACCGATTTTTCATCTTCATTCAACACGGGGCTGCAATATGTTTGGAAAATAGTTACTGATAATTTGCGCTCTCCACTGACTGTGCCTATTTCTGATTCCACAGATGAGCATCCTGTTGTCGACCCTCATCTTAATTCAGCTGAAGACAATTTAGATGATGATTTGCCCATTCATTAGCCATGAACTTTTAATATTTTTGTATATATATACAATTATTCATGTATTAAATAGTATGAGTACATTTTAATTAATATATATATTGTATATATTTTATTGAATTTATTTATTAAATATATTCAAAATTTTAAATTTTAAATATTTGGCAAAAAAAAATTAATTTTAAATTTTAAATTTTTTGCCCAGCAATTTTAATTTTTAATATATTTTTATTAATGTAATTATTAAAAAAAAATAATTTTCACGAAAATAGCAACTACATTTAGCTACTAAATATCGTAGTAGCTAAATTTTGCGACTAAGAAAGTAATCGCTAGTTAGTCGCCATCACAATCACATGGTTTTTAGCATTTTGTGATTTTTGCGACTAAATTTTATTTTGGGTGACTACTATTGTTAGTAGCTGATTAGCGACTAATATTACTTGATTGCTCATTTGCGACTATTTACTCGCTAATTTAGCGACTACATGAGTTGGTTGCCAATTAATCGCTAAATTAATTTAGCGACTAAATATACTAGATTAGTGACTAATTTTGGTAGTCGCTAATCGTAGTTTTTCTTGTGGCGTATACAATTACTTTTGAAGTTACTTAAATATAATTTTTTAATTAATTAATCACTTCTTATATTTAATATTGTATTGTCTCAAAATTTTTGGAACAATATAATACGGACATTTTTCACTTTGATTTCAGTTTCGGTTTTACTTAAACTCAAATTTTCGAAATTCGATCTAATGTTGAAAATTTTCAAATTTCTAAATTGAATCGACTCGTGCTCAACCCTACTAGTATCTATTAAATATGGTTAAACTCTTCACAAATAGTAACTACCAAATATGGTTAAATTCCAAATATCTTTTAGTTCATCCCATTATACATCATAGGAAAGTGAGTTGTTATAAATTTTGTATTAAAGCTTTTTAAAATCTTTTAGTTTATAATCGTATATAAATTTGCAGATTTCTTCCATGAAACTACTTTAATATATTTTTGCTAAAATAATCAATTTTAATCGTATTTCATTGTTTTGATAAAAGCAATTTTGAGTATAATATTACAGCTTAAAGAAATTGAGAGGTTATTTATGGCATTTTACCACTATTTTCTTGCATATATATTTTTTTCAATCATGAGAATAAATTTCCACTGTAGCTTTTTATAAATATTGGAGCTTATATAATTTTGGGAGTGCTAATCTAAAAAGCTAGTTATTGAGGTTGGAGAAACTAATTATATATAAGCTCATTCAACATCTTATATTTAATTTATGTGGGATTTATATCTTAAAACTCCTCCTCAAGTGACAATTAGGTTAAGATAATTTTTGATTAAGTTTAGTTGACACTTGTAAATTTATGATAAGATCTGAATTGAAACAATTAAAAGCCCAACACGAGCGAAAAAATAAATTTGAAAGCTCATTACCGGGCGAAAGATAATGAGAAAATTACACCTCTTACCTATTTTTTTTTTTTGTTTTATTTACTTTTACACGCTCATATTTTAAATTTAACCTTTCTGCTAATTCAATTTTTTTTATACACTCTAAAAAACGAAAAAGCAGATGACCCATAAATTGATTATATATTTGAAGATTAATCAAAACTCAAAATGATATAACTCGGTTTTATGCTTTATTATTAAAAGGGAAAACAGAGAATCAATAAATTGATTATTTGGATATAAATTAGAAGAATTTGCTTATGGGATTTAAAGGGGCTAAGAGTTCATGAAAAAACATAGAACCAATAAAGGAAAATAACAGAGAAAGATTGAACAAGATGAGTTTTGTGGCGAAGAGTATAATTTATCATAAAATCGGAGAGAAGGATTTCACTTAGTATAGGAGACATAAGTCTCATAAATCAAGAATAAGAAACTAAGCATCAAAAATTCAAAATACAAGTATATATATTAGCTAGAGCTAGCAAAGAAAGAGAGAAACGCAGATCTTGAGGAAAAATAGATGAGAAAGACTATTTTGTTTTGGAAAACAAATTATAGGCTTATCTATAAGAAGAGGAGAGTGAAGAAGAGAATCTCAAAAAATACAAGAAATAGATATGAGGATCTCAAAATTTATTTATTTGGTTGATTTATTGAGATCTGGTAGAGAAGACATATGTTTTGCTTAAACAAAAATTATTAAACATGAAGCAAATGACATTATAGATAAGATTTTATAGGCTCTCATGCCGCGTGACATTAATACTTTTTTTTTTGCCTAAAACGTGACATTAGTACTTTATCAATAATAATTGAGATTTTTATATAATTTTTTTTATATTTTATTTTGAGTATAGGTTTGGTTTATTTTGTTTATATATTTAGTTGATTTGATGTATATGTTTAGTTGATTTTGTATACTCAGAATATATCAAGAGTATACTATTTGTTATTATTATAATCATTTTTAATTCAATATTTTCTTACAAATTTTAAAATAATGAATCAACCAACAATTTAATTTTTTCAAGTTTTACTAAAATATATTAAATATATTGAATGAATACCATTTTGAATTAGAATATCAATTTTAAAAACGAACACTAAAAATTTAGCAGGTATATACTAAACATATACTCAACATAAACTCAAAATATACTACGAATATACTCAAAATAAATCCAACATATACCATTTCACTGAAAATCGTAAAAATGTAAAAAAGATTGCTGAAAAACGTATTTTTGTAAAAAAATAGTTAAACAGTATATTTTTGTAAGAAAATTAGTTAAAGCGTAAAAATGAAATATTAAGGTCTTTTTTAGGCATTTCTATAAAAATCCCAAAGATAATTGAAAGAAATCCACCACGGGACAAGAATTGAAATCAAACCAAATCGAAATATATCGAAAATTGAAATATCAGTCCCAATTGTGATAGAACAGGGGTAAGTGCATGGATCATTTTCCACTCTGATACCATCTTATAAATGTTTGAGCTTATATAGTCGTGAAAGTGCTAACTTCAAAAGCTAGCTATTGAGGTTGACGAACCCAATTATATATAAGTTCATTTAACATCTTATATTTAATGCATATGAGATTTATATCTTAACAGGCTCCGCCATTATTGATATTAGACTATGAAGGAAAAAATGGAAAATTTCTTTGATAGAATTTTATAATATTTATTTATAATTATAACTTAAAAATATTTATTTATTGTATTATTTTGTTGAAATAATTTAATATTTACTTTATATAAGTTAAAAAATAATGGTTAATAAATTTATGGCTTAATTATTTATAAATTTTCAAACTTTGCACTTTTTAATAATTTTAACTCGTTCTTTTAGTTTTTGCACAGAAATATCCAAACTTACTTTTTCATTTCAAAAATATAATCCGGACAAATTTTCCGATTATCTAGCACCTGAAGTCAATAAAATACTAAAAAAAATATACAAGCTTGTTGATTTAGCAAAGGGCAAAACACACTCACTAAGTTAATAAATATCATCATTCCTTTATTCAAGCTTCAAGCTTAATTATTATCAATTATTCATTAAAATTTAAATTACAAAGAAAATCCATCCAATAATTTATACTAATTCTTTTTATTCATTGCCAAGCAATATCTGATATATTTATTACCGAAAAGATTGTGACATAACAACTTGAAAATATTCATAGTTCATACCAAGATGGCAAGCTCATTGGATTCCATTGACGAAAATTTTCAAAGCTAATGAAAATATAATCGAAGGTTACTACTTTGAAGATTTCTTGGCAAAGATTTCAAACGTACAATTCTTATCACCTAAAACTACCTAGCGGCGGCAAATCAAGGGAAAAGAATTCTAGCTCCGACGAGTTGATCCACCTCCCAAATAACGTTTGCAATGCTTTAAATTTATAGGACAACACTTCTTGAAAATGGTAAGGCAATCCGCACCTTTTTACGAGCTAACAATACCGACAGATGGTGGTTCCACGGTGACAATAGATCGATAAGTGAGTTCTTCAACAGTTTAATAGTTTTTCTAGTATAAGTTTAGCATAAACAGATCGTGATCGACTTAAGAGGACAACAACTACTGTTGTTTTGGTGTTGCATGGAATTTGGCGGTGAAAGAAAAATGTGGTTGTAGGTTGCATGATTAGAGGGAGAGGGAGAGAGTGGAAAGAGAATATAAGAATATATATTTTTGGGCTTAAATCGATATTGACTCAGTCAGTGTTTTTTATTTGCTGAGTCAATAAGCTTTTATATTTTTTTTTAGTGTTTTATTGATTTTCGGAGCTAAATAATTAGAAAATGTGGTTGGATTGTATTTTTGAAATGAAAAGGTAAGTTTGAGTATTTCTGTGCAAAAGCTAAAAAAAAAAATTTTAATTGTTGAAAAGTGTAAAATTTGGAAATTTATAGGTAATTAGACTTAAATTTAACTAATCAAAATTAATAAAATTTAGAAAATGAATTGAACATTGAATTATAAAAAAAAATGTTATTTTTAAATAAAATATTCATTTATCAATAATATTATTATATAAATTAATATGTATATAAATTTAGAAAAAAATTATTAAATTATTTTTTCAATACATATCATTAGAAAAATAATTAAATCAACATCCCTACAACTCACATAACTAATTGTCATATTGAAATTGAAAATTGATGGATCCATGATTGATTATCCCCCTTTGGGCAAATAAATAAAAAAAAATTGAGTATTCCTAATTTAAGAATATTAGCTGACGTGGTGTGGGTGCCACCTAAAGTAGACCAAAATGCCAAAAGGATTAGAATCTAGGAGAAGTAGGTGTTATTTATTAATTTATAAATAAAGGAATAGATTCTACTTAAAAAAAAATTTCGTGCATCAGATGCTGACGTGGTAGACAATAATGGTCAGCATGGACCCACGAAAAGAAAGATACCATGAAAGGAGTCAAAACCCTAATAATTTTACCTGCTCCTTGTCTGACCTACTTATATCCCAGCAAAATCCTCAAATCACTGAAAAACAAAGGACAAAATCTCTCTCTCTCCCTATTTCTTAGTGTCTCTGTCATCTGGGTATTTTATGAATAATTAGTTCACTAACCAATAGATAGATATGGATACTCTTTTACTTTACCATAGTGCTGTGAATTTGGAGTGGATTGTGTGCTCCATGGTGCAATCTGTGGTGGTGGAGACTGCTCTGCTTGCTCAAAAATCTCTGCTTTCTCTCCTCTTTATGGTACATTGCCCTGTCTCTAATATCCAGTTTCTAATCTCTGCCTTTTTATATCTTTTATTGCAATATTATAAGTTGTAGTAGTGTTTTTATTTGATTTTAAAGATGTTTCCTTTGATGGGTTGTTCTCTATTTTGTATATAAGGATTTCTTTTTATTTGTTGTTCTTTGTTCTTTATGGAGAATAATTTTGTGATTACGAAGTTGCTTGTTTGAATTGATATAATTAAAGAGTAAGAAATTTTAAGATTAGGAGGTTGTTTTTGTTAAGCAACAGTACTCTGCCTAAAAAAGGGGGATTTCTCTGTGTTGCTATATTCCAATTATTGTTTGGATTAAATGCTACTAGACTTATTGGGAGATTTATGATCTCTGTTCTTTATTGGACAATAATGGAGTATTATTCTTCTAAGTTTTGGTTTGTGGATTCAATGAACTGCTTGATTTAATTGTATTTTGTTTATAATTGGCCTTATTGGGTGTTTTTCTATTTCCCTTATTATTTGTTTTCTTGAGATGAACTCTGATTATTTGTTTAATTTCTATCTGTTTGGTATTTTCCTATCCTAATTTATTTGGCTGTGAAGAAGTTGTAGGAACAGAATGATTCTTTTTCCCTTAGATTTCTCTCTACTTTAGGACATGATAAAGTCAGAAAACTGAAGCCAATCTTGCATTGTGGTTTTGTGGCAACATTCCTTTATCATTTGGCTGTGGAACATGTTACGACTAATTGGTTTATCTGCTGAAACTTTTATGTAGTTTTCTATAACCAAAGGAATGCTAATCTTTAGATTTATAGCTCTCATTTCATGTTTCTTAGTTTCATGGAATCCACACAGTTGCCTGAATTTTGGGTTTTTAGATCGACAAACTTAATGAATGATTTAAGAGGTTTTTACTAATTGGTTTATCTGCTGAAACTCTTATGTAGTTTTCTATAACCAAAATAATGCTAATCTTTAGTTTTATAGCTCTCATTTCTTGTTTCTTAGTTTCATGGAAACCACACAGTTGCCTGAATTTTGGGTTTTTAGATCGACAAACTTAATGAATGATTTAAGAGGTTTTTACTAATGTTCTTGAAATGTCTAACGTAGGATCTGTTTGTGATTTTGCATGAAAATAGTTCATATACTTTATAATGTAAGTTTTCAATCGTATGTGCATGCCGTTTTTGTTGCAACCATGTTTGCTATTTAATAAATTTGGTTTCCATTTATTAAATGTAGTTTTTGGTGTGCAACCTAGGTTTGCATATACATCTTACCTGAAAGATTATTTGTATCAATTGAGCTTTGTTCTCTTTTTTATTTTTTGGTCTTTTCATTATATTTCCTTATTTATATTGGTCTATTTCTTGGGCTGTAATCGTTCTTTGGGATTATTGGTTATCTTCTCGATATCCTTTTTGCTTTCTATATGTGGGTTATCTTAATTTGATTTTTGTTACCATGGATTTTGCTATGAAATGAGGATGAGCTATGATAAAATGGCAAGATTGCTATCTTTTTACTTGAAGTTCATCTATTCAAATCGCAGAAGCAGCCTTCTTGTGATGCAAGGGGAAGGCTGTGGATTCCTAACCTTTGTCGAAGTCTGTAATGTGGAAAGTCTGGTGCACTGGGACACCTTTTTTGTCTTTTTAAATTTTGCTATTTTTTAAAAATGGTTTGAAGATCTTAGCCTTTTGAGAATTTATTTGATGTTTTTAGCCAATCTTATATGCTTCTTATGTCTGTCATTACTTATTTTTATATATATTTTGTTAGATGAGATCTCAGCCAGATGATATTTATATGGTACCAGAATTGACTGCAACTGATAAGAGGTAGATGTGAATTTCTTCATTTTATTTTTAAGTCAGTTAAGGAGTGAATAAGTGATCAACTATTGGAAATGGTTTGCAGGTTTCCTTTCTTTGAACTAAATAGATTAGAAAAACCTACTTCTGAATGTAAGGATGCTGATGAAACTGATGACGATGATAGTGATGCTGGTGATGTTGACGGTGATGATGATCAGGATGATGATGGTGATTCAACTGGAGAGGAAGGGAGTGATGATGATGAAGATGATTCTGGGGCTGAGGCTAATGGTGATGGAGAAAGCGATGAAGATGATGACGATGAGGACACTGATGATGACGATGACGATGAGGATGATGATGATGACGAGGAAGAAGATGATGAAAAAGATGAAGAGGAAGAGGAAGAAACACAACCACCTTCCAAAAAGAAGAAATGATAAAAGCATTATTTTTCATTCTTTAAGCTTAATTACATTGGATTGGAGGAATCTTTATTTAAAACTTACATTTCAAAAGGTTCAAACCATTAGTTTTTACAGAAGATAAAACTTACATATCTTGTTCTGAATGTTATAACCTTCTTGATATTTTATTGAGCTAGAATTTTTTTCTGTCATATGATATCTTGTTTCCTTGTGATGGTATTACTGTGGAGCAGGCAAAATGTAGTTAGAAATCTATCATTTGAGAAAAGAAGGGAGACTTGCCTCTTTGTGCAAGCGATTGCACCTCTCAAGCTAGAAAGTAAAGACTAGTAATATCCTAATAATTAGTTCTCTTTCTAGTGAATAAAATAATAATACTAATAATAATCTTCTTAGTTGTTGCAACTGCTACCATATTTTTAATTTATATGATTAGGTGGGATGTGGATCGATGATATTAATTAATAAATATGATAATTTTTTTTAATCTTGGGACTTGGGAGTATACTTAATTTGTCCTTCACATAAAAACTCATATCTTTATCAGATTCTCCACCTTTCCTTTTAATCTTTGCAATTTGCATCCATCTTGAATTTTCTCTGCTAGCGCTAGCGATGGTAGGGGTATTGGAAGCAGTTATCCACTTCTGGGATGATATAAAAGGCCTTTTACTTCGATAATCTGGAAAATTGTTGGAACTAGAGCGAAGGAAGGAGCAGGTGGAGACGAGAATCAGGGATGAAAAGAAACCAAACCATCAACAAACAGACAAAGTAACCATCTGGCTTAACAAAGTATATCGCCTCCAGGAGGAAGCAAGAGAAATTATCAATGAAGCTGAAGAAGAATTTCAGCACAAAGCTATCAGATGGATTTGACCCAACACCTGCTTGGCTTACAACAGAGTAGGAAATCTAGTACACTTCGTGCTCACGAAGGTTATTGAACGGATAACCGAGGCTAATTTCGATTCTGTTGTTGTTAGGATAAACCCTCTTAATCTAGCAACCGAAATGCCTATGCCACAAACTGCAGTAGGCTTGGAGTTTATGTTAGGTGAGGTCTGGCCATGGATTGAAAATCCAAGTGCGGGAATTATTGGGTTATATGGTATCGGAGTGTGGGTAAAACCACCCTTCTTATCAAGATCTTCTATGAGATTTCCAGCAGAAAAGATACTGTGGTGATTTGGGTTGACATGTCAAAACAAGATCCAGTGAAAATAGTTCAGTAAGCTATTTGCAAAAAATTTGAAATCACTGAAGAGGAATGGAAAAATAAAAGTGTGTCAGACAAGGTGTCTACGGAATATATTACAAAAGGAGCAATTCTTTTTGTTTCTGGATGATATAAAAGCCCACTGGCCTCATTCAGATCTCTTAGAAGAAGCTGGTATTCCTACTGATGGAAATGGAAATGGATCCAAAGTCATTTGACCACCCCTTCTGTGGGGATATGCAACAATATAAGGGCAATACCCATTGAAGTAAAGCAATTGCCCCAGAAAGCTGCTCTTGACTTGTTGGAATCGTACCTCGGCCTTGGAACTCTAAAAGCTCACCCACAAATTCGGAAGCTTGCCATGGATGTTACTGATGCATGCAAGGGTTTGCCAATTCTGCTCATCACTGTCGGAAAAGCCATGGCTAATAGGACTAGCCTCCAAGCCTGGAAGAAGGCAATTCAGAAGTTGAAAACTAATCCAGCACAGTTCACAAATATGGAAAATGATGTCTTTCCTCTTCTCCAGGTCAGCTATGATGCACTGAGTGATGATCTCAAAAAGTTTTTTCTTTACTTTTCCATGTTTTCAGAGGTGCGGAATATTAAGAAACAGGAACTAATTGAATTCTGGATTGCAGAAGGGTTTATACATATAGATGAATCTAATAATAAAGACCAAATAATTGATGCAAGAGACGAAGGAGATGAAATTATTACAAGTTTAAAGATTGCAGGTTTGTTGGAAACTGTTGAATCAGAAGATTTTGTAAAGATGCATGACGTGATACATTCAATGGCCGTGTGGTTGGCTTGTGATCATCAACAAAACAAAGTTTTAGTAGGAGAAAAGGCACTTGATTTTGCCAAGTGGGTAGATGCAGAGTGGATATCATTGTTCGGTTGTAATATCAAAATCACTCAAATCCCTTATTGCAATCATCTAACAACATTAATTGCAATCATCTAACAACATTAATTGCAATCATCTAACAACATTAATTCTTAAGGCTATGAATCTTAAGACTATTCCAAACGGCTTAGTTCCACCTATGCCTGGTTTAAGAGTATTGGACTTGTCCAATAATGGAAACTTGGCTGATCTACCTGAAGATATTGAACTGAGTAACCTGCATTACCTTAATTTGTCAAGGACATCTGTAAAGCAAATTCCAGCTGAGGTGAAAAGTTTGCGGGTTTTGATAATAAGTGGCTATGAGTGGATCATTGCAAAGGGAGTAATATCTGGTATGTGTTCGTTACAGGTGTTTAGAATGTTGTTTCTGGATTCTGCCGAGGATGAAATAGGCATTCTTGATGAGTTGGAAAAATTGGAACGCATAAATGAGATAGGAATTCATTTATTGTCTCCCAATTCTGTCAAAAAATTGCAGGACTCCCCCAAGCTGCGAAGGTGCATAAAACAACTGTCAATCCAATTGTCATACCAGAACTCATCTTCCTTCCAACAGCTATCTCTAAGAAGAATGGATCATCTAGAAAGACTTGAATTGTCACACTGTCTATATATATTTGGAGGAGGTGAAAATTGACCGTGGAAACCAGGAAGAGTTACTGGGATTTGTATCCAAATTCACAGGGCAGGAATTCTTTCAAGATCTTGGTTTTGTACGCATTTCCAACTGTAAAATAAAACATTTGAATTGGCTCGTTTATGCTCCTTACCTTCAAACTTTGGAAGTGATTAGTTGCCGTGAAATGGATGAAGCAATTAGTACTTGTGAGGAGGGCGTATTTGCAAGTCTCACAGATTTAACATTTAAATATATGCCAAAGCTGAAGTCTATCTGTCGTCAGGTCCTACCATTTCTTTCCCTTAAGAGGTTAGTCGTAAATGACTGCCCAAATCTATGCAGGCTGCCATTTGATTTCGACAGTGCACAGAATATAAAGGAAATAGAAGGACAGAAAAGCTGGTGGAATAAGTTGCAGTGGATGAGCAAAGAAATAGAGGACGCTTTCTCCCTGAAATTCCGACCCATAAGGGTATGTTCATCTTTTATTATTAGTGTTATCTTTTAAGGATAACGGAGAGATGAATTTTATTTGGATCATTGCAGCAAAGAAAAGCGATCGGCTCTCTTTCCTGGAAAGAAGTCCCACTCCAAAGCTTTGAAGACTGCTGCCAAAGCTTTGAAGACTAAACTTGGAGTTTCAGGTAACTTCTTGTCTATTAATTGTTGGTTTTGATAAGGATCATTTGAAATTATTGTAAATTTATATTTAAAAATTTGAAGTGTAAAACCATATATCAAATTTCAAATGATAAATCATATCAAACAACTAATTATCCAAAAGGATTTAGAAATTATTTGAAATTTCGTATTTTGTAAAAGTATATTCATTTCACTCCAAATTAATTTTATTAACTAAGCTAAATTTTTATCATTTACAAATGTTTATACTTCAAATTCATATTCATTTATATCAAATAAAGGTGAACAAAATTTTAAATTTCACGTCCAGACTTTGAGAATTTTAAGAGTCCATAGCATCCGCATTTCCAGAAAATTCTGTTTGTTAATCTTCTTACTTTTGATTCCTCAAAAGAAAAGAAAAAAAATCTTCTTACTTCTGCAATTCATGGAATATTCATGTATAGATGCCGAGATAGCGGCTATGATAGAGGAAAGCCAGATAAAAATAGCGGCTATAATAGAGAAAGGTAGCTATAAAGCATCTCCAACAATATTTTTAGTCTCAGTCTTTATTATAATATAAATAATTCAATTCTCTATTTTAATTTATCTTGAAAATTGTACATACTCCAACAACACTCTCTATATAATTTTTTATTAATAAAACTATTTAAGAAAAAAATAATGAAAAAAGAGAATAAAAAAAAGTAAATAAAAGAAAGAGAGTGAAATAATAAAAAATTCCTTAATAATCATTTTCTCCCTCCTTAAGTTTAAAGAAAGAGATTGTGACTTTTAAAAAATTTTAGAAAAAGAGGAGTTTTGAGAGGACCATTGTAGATGTAATAATTGAACATGCTATCTAAAATAAAGAATGAGAACCTACTTAAAATAAAGAGGCTATTGAACATGCTCATACAACTTCACTAAGAAGGAAAGTGAAGAGGCAGAACTGATAAATGTCAGTATTGAAGAGGCAAAAGGTGGTAAGCTTTCTTTATTACTCCCTCTTTACACAAATTATAATTCATTTTTATTTTGACACAAAGATTAAGTATTTGTATTTTTTTTTATTATTTATTCTTTTATGATTAAAATAATGCTAAATGACGTAATTGCCTTTGATACAATAAGAGCAATTATGTAATTTTTTTACACAATTTATGATGTATTTATTTTTTATTATATAATGTGTTCAAATTATATAGGTTTACGTCAAATTTTTTTTAACGCAATATAAGTCACCTAGTATTGTCCTTATGATTATTAAGAGTATTAATTACTCTTGAATAATATGATTAATTATAAGTGTATTAAAGGATATATTTGAAAATACTACAATAATAATTTTTTTTTTAATTTAAAAAGGAAAGTTGACTATTTTTATGCACATCCCAAAAGGAAAATATGAACTACTATTATTGTGGATAAAAAGAAAATTTTTAATGTATAGGAATCTTATTAATTATTTTTTTCTTTAAGTTTCTTTTTCCTCTGTTAGAACTTAAAAGGTCTAATGGATTTAAGATGTTAGCTCATTATTCCCTTCTCTTCACCTTATCATATCTAATAATTCCATCAACATTTGGCATACTAAATTTTTTTTTCTTTTTTAAGCCTTATTAGGAGGAGATTAGTATTTGGGATAGTAAATTCGAACTTATTTTCTAGTTTAAAAACACACTCCACATTAAATTTATGTATTAAGAAATTATTTCTTGAATGTTGATCGGAAAAATTAATAATAATAAAAAAAATAAAATCACTTATCAATAAGCTAATCTTTCTTTTTAACATTTGAGAGGGGGATTCAATCCTAGATCTTGCATGTATATTATCATCAGACTATGTCTAGGTGTGCATCAATAATTAAGTTAATCCTTGATAGTGCATGCATAGTTATATTCTATCTGAATTAGGAAAGATTTTCTGTGCAGGATCTCATGAGGGTTGATTTTGTGGAAGAGAATCCTTGAAGGGCTAATAGAAATCTGGGCACAAATAATGCATGTAGCTACATGTAACAATTATGCTATAAATAAAAATTTTCCCTTATTTCTTTTTATGTTTATGGATTTAAAGACTGTAATACTTTGAGCTTCTCATGTATGTGGATTCAAATAGAGTGTCATAGCAATAGTGGTCTTACTCTAAATCATTTTTTAAAACCCATTTTTAATCATTTTTTTTTAATTTCTGTTTTACTTTTTTAAATAATTTCTTATATTTCATTAGATTAATAATTTAGTGTTTGTATCAATTATCTAAAAGGATAGAAATTTAAACCTTTTGCAGTAGCTCTCCCTTTAAAATTTATAATTTCTGATGTAAAAATGAAAATTCTATCTATGTTAGCACTATGTATAGGTTAGTCCATATATAACTTTGAATGGGAAAGAAAAATAAATGAAGAGTATAAAAATAATACATTTCAAACCATAATTTAAATGTTTAAACAATTTTACTATCCGTTTAGAAAAAATAAATTTCAAGAAAAATGAATTATCTATTCTCGTGTCTGAAATTAGAATAATATAATTTAAAATATAAAATTCAATTGAATGGTAAATTTATAATTGATTTACTTTTGCTTTTCTTTTTAAAAATATTTTGAATGTAATAAATCTCATTAAAAAATTAATTTAATTAAAAATCAATTTTACCTTACTATGTAATTTACAAAATGTAAAAAAATTGAGAGAAGAACGAAAAAAAAAAAAACAAAGAGAGAAAAATATGAAAAAGAGAGAGAGAGAGAGAGAGAGGGGGGAGCAGAAAGAAAAAAAGAGAGAGGTACATATACATATAATTAATAATTTTATTTATAATATTTATTTTGTTTGTTTTATAAAATTGATTTAGAAATTTTAATTATTTTAATATAGTTTAATTTAATTATAATCAATTTCGTTGATTTAAATTTATAAAAATTAAAATCAATATTTTAAAATGTTTCAAACATAAAAAAAAAATAAAATTAAAAATATGAAATTCATTTCTTCAGTTTTTTTTTTTTTTTTTTTTGCCAATGAATTCATTTCTTCAGTTGAGGTGTTTAGAAGTGAATGAAGGAATAGGCCTCACCCACAAAACAAACTTACTTTTTCTACGGCAACCTGACTGAACTTGGGCCGAAATTCGTATGTATCTTCGCCCCTTGTTCCTAGAAAAATAATTTTGCTCTCTCTCTCTCTCTCTCTCTCCAAACTCCAAAGTCAAGGTCGTCTCCCTCGTTAAATCCTTCGTTAATTCTGTGTTCTCTAAAAACCAAAACCAGATCTATATACCTTTCTTCTTCAACCTGATTAATTTCTCTGCAACTAGCTTCAAGCCATGGCCGCTGCAGCAGCAGGAGCAGCTGTCCCACCGACCTGGGAAGCCATAAAGCTAAGTTTGGGTTTTATTTGCACGCGAGGAGATTACTTTTGCGAATTGGAAGACAATCTCAGTACATTGAAAAATGAAATTGTTCGGCTGTTCGATTTAATAGAGCACATACAGTCGAGGATCAGAATCGGAGTGGAAAACGACCGGATGCAGAAGATCTTCCAAGTGAACGATTGGTTTAGTAGAGTAGATGTGTTTCAAATTGAAGCAGTTCAAATTATTTTAGATGCAGAGGAAGAAATTCAAAACAAATGTATCAGATTTATGTGTCCCAAGAACTGTTGCTCTTGTAACAGAGTTGGGATCAGAGTGACCAATAAACTTAATAATGTGAAAGAACTTTTAACTGATGGTAATTTCAATGAAGTTGTTGAGAGAATTCCTAATTCAGATAATGGATGGGTTACAGCTGTAACTGATTTTTTCCTTCACAGTACTCGGCGAGTGATTCGAATTGTTGGATTGCCGCCGGAGACTGAAGTGCAGGCCTAATTACACTCAGGCAGGCCGGCCGGCCGGCGCTCAGCTTTCTGGTAAGCTCATCTCATCTCTCTAATCCGATTAAAAGAAGATTATCATATTAGATTATGATGAGTTTGTATAAAAGATTTTCCATTGTAATTTACTCAGGCAAAATTGTGTTTGCATTCTTTGAAATGAAAAGTTTGTTTGGTTGTTTTTGAGCTGTTAATGTTACTACTGTGTATGTGGGTTTTCAATTATCTTCAATAGGGAAGAGTTTTGATGTGTATTGAATCTAATACTTATAGATCCTTCTATTAATCTTTATATTCGCAGTTTTTACACATTTGGTTTCATTTTCTTACCCAATTCTGCTGCAATATACTAAACAAATTTCAAATTTGCTTGTGAAATGTAAGTTCAACTCTATAACAAATGAAGAAAATTGAAGCAGAGAAAGTAGTAGTTAAAAAGGAGAAGGAAAATTCTTACCTACTTTTTTTTTTTTTTTTTTTTGTGAAAAAAGGAAAATAAAATTTCACTCCAAATTTTATTTTTTCTGTTGAAAATGGGCATACATTTAGAAATTATTTATTGAATAATGTTGCTTTTGAGAATTAAACTCTTGATCAATAATCAAGCTAACTTTAGAATTTTATTAAAAAAAATATTGAATTACTTTTTTTATTCTTCTATTTCTGTCTGTCTCATACATGCTATTATTTTTTTTAGTTTTTTTTTTTTTTTTGCCAGCTTACATGTTAATTAAGATTAAATTTATTATTTAGAGTTAAAAAGCATACTCTACTTTCAACACGCTAAAAAGTTTCTTTTCCTAATGAATTTAACAGCGCGTTCTTTATATGTTTATTTAATGATTATTTCCTAAATATCTTAAAAATCAAACATTAATTAGTAATCAAAAAAGTAAGTTATTTCACCTATCAAATTTTATAAATTTAGTGTTTGCTATTAAATTTGATGAATTATAGTATATTTTAAGAAATCTGAGGGCAACATGGTGCCAAGAGAACATATTCGAGCAATTAAGAGTTGGTGGTTGAGATTGATTAAATTGTAATACATTTTACATCTAATTAATAATTGAAGTTGTAATTAGATTATAAAATATTTGCATAAATATATAATTATTGTTAAAAATTAATTGGATTAAAAAAAAAAAAAGTGTTAAAACGTGGCTACCTATCCAACCCATGCGATGTCCAAACTTGATTTCGGAATCTAAATTAAAATTTCTAATTAACATGCCAACGTTTTATTTTGCTAGTTTATTATTATATTTGTAGATTTAATAATTCTTTTAATGATGAAAAAAAAAATGAAAATGTACTCAACTGGACCGGCAAAATGCATGTGGGTCTTATAAGTTTGGCAAATTGTACAGCTCAACAACCACTGGATAATATATATATATTATATAGGGATCGCTTGTATCGAAGGAATCAAGCGATGTTTTCATTGTTATTTGAAAAAAAAAACAATAATTGAATTCTAACCATGGTCGGTCACTAAGTGAAAAATGGACTTCACAGAACATTGAAATTGAAAACCTTGCCATAATTTTCCTTTTTAAGATTTTAATTAATATATTTCTCTATAATATTTTATAAATAAGATATTGGAAAATAAATTTTTTTATATAATAATAAAGAGTTTGTAGGTTTAGTTTATTGAAATCCTTAAAATGTAATTTATGAGTGGTGATTAATAAAACTGAAAAAATATAATAATAATAATAATAAAAATTGAGTTTTAAAGTTATTTACAATTTTTTTTTAAAATATAAGTTAGATAAAAAAATTGGATAAAGTGTAAATATATTCTTGATATTTGTCATAAAGTGCATATCAATCCTTTATTTTTTTTAAAGCACAAATATATTTCTAACGTTTTTAAAACATGTTAATCCGTCTCATCACTTAATATCTTTTCTCAATAATAAAAAAATATTATTAAAATAACAATTAGCTTATTACCTTCTCTTACTCTCTCTTCTTTGTTTCTTTCTTAAAATTTCCAAATCTGCAATTTTGGATTCTCTCTCTGTTGAGAAAACCCAAAACTCCTTCTCCCTGTGAGCTCTTCAAACTTCTCTTTTTTTTTTTTTGAGTTCTATTTTTAATATTCTCTTTCTTTCTTCTCCAAATATTATTTTTCATTTTATACTTCTTCAAAGCTCAAGTTTAATTAAAATAGAGTTTAATTGCTATAGTATTCTCGTCTTGAAACTCAATTTTATGTTTGCTTACAAAGAAAATGAGAAAAAATGAGGAAATATTAATTTCTAATATTGTAAGGTTTTTTTTTTGCCAAAGCTAATATTGTAAGGTTGTGTGATACAAAATACATAGTTCAGTGCTGGAAAATTTTTCACCCAATATATACAAATACCATAGCAAGGATGTTGACATAGGGTTCTTGGAGCTCCATTTATATATATATATATATATATACACACGAATTGGCTGCATAGAAATAGTATTGTAACTTAAGTAGAATCATAAGAGATGGGAATAATTCTCATATATTATTCATCAATTGTATAGGTATATATACAAGTCTAGGAGTCCTAATTTAGGAATGAAAATCTCCTATATTAATTACTAATAAATCAGTATATATATAACTTCCTATTCTATATATATATATATATACAGTCTGTAACACTCCCCCTCAAGCTGGAACATAGATGTTAATCATGCCCAGCTTGTTGCAAAGATAATCAATTCGAACCCTATTAAGAGCCTTTGTGAAAATATCTCCCAATTGTTCTCCAGTTTTCACATATCCTGTAGAAATCAAACCCTGCTGAATCTTTTCACGAACGAAGTGACAATCAATCTTAATGTGTTTGGTTCGTTCATGAAAGACTGGATTCGAAGCAATATGAAGTGCAGCTTGGTTATCGCACCACAACTTGGCCGGTATTGAGATTTTAAGACCTATCTCACTGAGAAGCTGATATACCCACATTACTTCACACACAGACTTAGCCATAGCCCTGTATTCAGATTCTGCACTTGAGCGTGAAACTACATTCTGTTTCTTGTTTTTCCAAGAAACCAAATTACCTCCAACAAAAACACAATATCCTGAAGTGGATCTTCGATCTACCTTGCATCCTGCCCAATCAGCATCTGAAAAACATTCAATTTTAGTATGACCATGATTGCCATATAAAATTCCATGTCCAGGAGCTCCTTTTAAGTAGTGCAAAATTTGTTCTACTGCCTTCCAGTGATCAACAGTTGGAGATGACATATACTGGCTTACTACACTAACTGAATAAGCAATATCTGGACGAGTCACAGTGAGATAATTCAACTTACCAACCAATCTTCTGTATCTCTCAGGATCTTCAAACAATTCACCATTTTGTGTAAGCTGCAAATTAGGAACCATTGGAGTACTACATGGTTTAGCCCCCAATTTTCCTGTTTCTGATAGTAAGTCAAGCACATACTTCTTTTGAGATAAGAAGATTCCTTTCTTACTCCTGATCACTTCAACTCCCAAGAAATACCTTAGCATTCCCAAATCTTTGGTATGAAACTGAGTGTGGAGAAAGGATTTAAGAGATGAAATCCCTGTAGAGTCACTACCAGTGATTACAATATCATCTACATACACAACTAATAGAATGATGCCGCCATCAGAGTGTTTGTAGAAAACAGAGTGATCAGACTTACTTTTCTGCATACCAAACTTCTCAACAGCCTGACTAAACTTGCCAAACCAAGCACGGGGACTTTGTTTCAAGCCATACAAGGATTTTTGAAGACGACAAACTTTCCCATACTCCCCCTGAGCAACAAAACCAGGTGG
>CATKHJ010265327.1:0-10221 GCA_949750685.1 Vernicia montana | reverse complement strand
TCTTATTTCATGGAAGACTAAAAACCAAACCACCATTTCTCGATCCTCTGCTGAAGCAGAATACCGAAGCATGGCCACCACAGTGTGCGAATTGTAGTGGATTTCTTATTTGCTTCGTGATTTTCAAATTCCCATCCAGCTACCAATTTCCCTCTCTTGTGATAATCAGGCTGCTTTGCACATTGCAGCTAATCTCGTTTTTCACGAACGAACTAAACATCTTGATATTGATTGTCATGTAGTTCGTGAACAGCTTAAAAAGGGTTTCATTTCCACCACACATGTCCCATCTAATCAGCAGCTTGCAGATGTTTTCACGAAGGCTTTGTCAGCTCCCGCATTTTTCTCCTTACTGTCCAAGATGAACTTGGTTGATTTCCACCACAATTCATCTTGAGGGGGGGATGTTAACATATTCAATTGTAACTTATTCAAACGCACCGTTTTGATTAGTTAGTATTAGTTTGTTAGATTTCTTTCTCTCTTCAATAGTCTGTATATATTAGCTTTGTAGATACAGTGATTTGATGATGATCAGTTACAAAGTTTCTTAATTCATTTTCTTAATAATTTTCTCAGTAAAGTTTTCTTAGGGTTTCTTTCATGGAGATTAATCCATGACTTGAGCACCGTGTGATACGATACCTTTTAAAAAAAAAAAAAAAAACTGTCATGTTTATATTGTTGTCAATTTAATAAAAAAGAGACCATTCAAATTGAGAGTAGAAATTTATAACAAAGAAAAATAATTTCTTTATTTTAAAAAAAAAATTATAGGAGGTAGATCAAATGTATACTATATAATTATCATAGACTACATAATAAGAAAAAATCGTCTACATTTTAATAACTCTTATTAAATTAGTAAAAATTAATCACATAAATAAAAAAATTCGAACTCGAGACACAACTCTCACTTGTAATTAAATTTTTTATCAATAAATTAATGAGAAATAGATATATTTGATAAGTAGACTCTAAAATTCGAAATTGTAAATATTTAAGATTTTTCTATTTTTTGTACATGTACACCGTGTGATATTAATTCTTCAATGCTAGTTTACTTGCAAAAGCATAACTAGTTTGACAAATAAAAATTTGAGGGATGAATTATACAAAGACCATACCTTTATTTGAGGTCAAGTTATATATATATATATATGTGTGTGTGTGTTGGATTATATAAAATTAGGTAGCTTAGCAAGATGCTGAGGGGTCTGTTTTTTGCTCTAAATATGAACCTACATTTCTTAAATTCCCATCATCATCACTTTGCTTACCCATACGGCATGGCGAAATTTGTTATGGTCAGCTAGATTGGAATGCCGTATTTGCCCTTTCATTTTTCAGGCTTAATTATTATTATTATTTTTGTTATTGTTATAAATGGCAATGTAAATATAACAAATATAAGAGTTATTGAGCTAGTAGTATATCAGAAAATACCGAGTGAAAGAGAGTTTGCTTTGTACGTAGTCAGAAAATAGTTCTAAATTTTATCACGTAATTTTTAAATGTATAAATAGAATATAAGATACACTCTTAAATTTATTAGGAGAAAAAATTTATTCACGATTAACGTGTAAACTGATAAAAAAAAATACAAATACTTTGATCAATTGGACCAATAATTAAAAAGAAATATAGAAAATTATAGTTCAAATTTGGATGGTCATACTTTTTTCAAAATTTTGTTGTAACAAAAAAAAAAAAAATAATATATATATATATATATATATATATATATAAAGAGGATCCAAATTTTATATAAGCAAGCAATCCTTATGTATTTATAGGGTAGAAATTTGCTTTATTACCAAAAAAGAAAAAAAAAACCGAGAAGTTTAAAAAGAATTTTATATTATTGTCAATGATCCCTTTATGAATATATATAGGGACATCAATGTCTTTGCAAGTAAAGGCAGGCCAAATGTGAATTATGAATGACCTAAAGAGTGCCCTAACAAATGAAGTTTCTTAATTAAGAACTAAACCCTATAATTAAACCATACTCTTCGTAGCACATTTCATAAAGAATCCAACTTTTATCACTTTTCCCGCGTCAACGCTTCCCTTTAGTCTCACTATAAACCCAAAGTCCTCCCACACCCATTTCCCCCCAAATCTCTCTCTCCCCTAACCATCCAAGACCTAACACCTTCTCTCTCTCTCTCTCTCTCTCTTAATCTCTGAACTAATTAAGCTCTAGCTAACAATGGAACTAATGAAAATAATCTTCTTTATAGCCATCACAATGGCTATATCCATCACTCTCACCTTGAGAAGCATCGGCGAAGTCGAAGAGAAACCGCCTTTTAAGCATATTGATATTGAAAATGATGGTTCAACCGCATTGCCAATCCATGAAGAAAAGAAGCTAATAATGCCTTCGAAAAGATTGTCTCGCTTCCTCGCCGAAGAGAAAAACCCTAGAGCTGCTGATCATTGCCATAAAGACGAAGAAAGATGCTACCTTTTGGGAGGTAAAAACTCCACTTGTTGTAACAACAAGTGTATCGACTTGTCTATAGATAATAATAACTGTGGCGCTTGCAAGAAGAAGTGCCTTCACACACAAGCTTGTTGTAGAGGAGAGTGTGTGTATCTTTCTCTTGACAAGAGGCATTGCGGGAAGTGCAACAACCGGTGCCAAGAGGGTGAATATTGCGTATTTGGAATGTGTAGTTACTCATCATGATTAAGATTGAGAATTCATTTATATCGATAATCATATACTGAGGTTCGTCAATTTATTTGTCATACAATAAAAAAACCACATTTAACTAGTGGTTTTCCAATAATTTTATAAAAACATATACAGTTAATTAATTAATTAATTACTCATTTACGATTAATCCTGAAGGATTATTTATCTATATATACTTATATATATGTGTGTAATTCTGCAATACAAACAACTTCAAGTAATATGTATTAATATATTTTGTTATTAATTGTTGTACACAATTTTTTAGTTAAGAGATATATATATATTGGTTTGTGCCATGTATGGGGAGAATTTCTATTGTTACTGTTATATTGTACTAAATTGTGATTAATTTCCTTCATTTTATTTCCGAATATGTAAAAGTGTATATATAAAAAAAAATTATGGATCCAATGAATTGGATTTTGAAATTTTTGATAATTTTCAAATTCAGACCTGATCATAAACAAGTTTAGTTACCATATAAGGAAAACAGAACTTTTTTTTTTTTTTTTTTGAGAAAAACAAAACCTTAATTGTTATACCCAAACTAGTAATTTTAAATATAAAATTGGATATCAAACTTAAACAATTGATAAATAATTTGTTGAACAAGTAAAACTGTCAATTGGACATAAAAATAAATATTTATCGAAGCAAGCAAAAGGTAGCATTTTGTAAATTGTAAGATGTCTAATTTCTCCAAAATTAAAGGTCACATATAGTGTGAAAAAGGAAATAAACTTTGTTATTATTGCAAAACTTGAATTGCAAGATCAAAGAGCTAGCCTGCCTTTTTCCACCTAATGCGCTTTATCTCACATGCAATTGTTCTATAGAGCCAACAGTTTTTCACAATCTAGGACCGTTTTAGTGTAGTTGCAGTCATCATTAATTATTCCACTAATAATGTAATTAAGCCCCCACAATTTGTAGTTTATTTAAACTAATTTTTAATTAAGTTATAAATAATTTTAGAGAAAGAGGAAGATGGCCCATCAAAATGAAATTGTTGTTGGCGTCGACAAAGTAGGCTTAATGACTAAAAATGATTTATATTTTTTCCGAAAATTACAATTATACTAAAAAAAATCTATTTTTTTTTTAAATTTACAATTAAAATTATTTTATCAAATGGTTATAATTGTAATTAATTTTAAAATTTACAATAGAATATTTTATTTTAAAATATTTGGGTATAATTATAATTTTTTTTAAAAGGTTTGTATTTTTCTAATAATTGGACTTATTTGGTTTTGTTAACGATTATCGTAAGGAGCAATTAATACAAGACAAAATTATATAAATTTATTTAGAAAAAAATTAGATGAGAAAAAATAGGAATTTTAACCTATCATTTGTAATGATGATAATGAGTGTGATTAAATACTAATTTCCTAAAATCTTATTTTTTCTATCATACAACTCATTTTCAAATAAATTTATTTAATTTTATATGCATTAGTTACTTCTTAATCAGTATTTTTATGGGATCTGGTGTATTAGTGCTGGATTCAAATTTCACCGTTAAAATTAATGTTAAAAATAAAACTAGTGTTCTTAACAATGTTTTCAAATTCGGCTCGGTCTTAGAACCGGTGAAGACAGAGGGTCACGGGTTAGAGGTCGAACCGGGATCGAACCGAAATTTTAAATAAATTAATATATTTATTATTTATATGTTAAAAAAAATATAATATACATATAATTAAAATTAATAAACGTTATTAAAGTAAGTAATGAATATTATTTAAAAGAAATATGAATTTGAAACAATTATTTAGAAGAAATTATGATAAATTAACTAATTAAGTGGCCATTTTGAGATCTAAATTCGGATAAATTTCACTACTCGGTAGTAGGAAGTCTACTTGGATTTGTGTTCTTCTACATAACAAATATGAATTTGAATATTTATATACTCAAAATGGTAAATGATAGAATGATAATTTGAAATTTAAAGTAAACTCTATACTAAGAAAAGTGAGGGAGGAGTGAGTTATCTCACATTGGAAAAATATAAAGTTAGAATGATGTATATATTTAAAAGTTCATCCTTTCAAAGTTAAAAAAGTAGCCAAGAAGGATCTCTCTCGCGCCCGCGAGGGGGGTGCAAATCCACGGTATTGAGCTTAGGTTCAACGTATGAGCGCGCGACCTGCGTACACGAATGTCAGACCAAAATAGGTTGGCCTGTGCCTACTTGAATTTTGTAATTTTTTATTTAGTCCAATTAATTTTTTTTTTGGTCCAACAATCATAAATTTTAATTTTTTTTTGTCCAATTTTTTTTTAACATCCAAACACAAAAAAAAAATAATAAAAAAAATCAAAAAAAATCAAAAAACCCAGCAAAAAAATGGCCGGTCCGATCGGGTTACCGGTTACCCGGCCGGGCCGGCGGATTTTTCCCGGTTTTGGCCTTGGCAGGGTTTGAGATCAGAACCAAACCGGCCTAACTTCCGATTTCTGGTTTTTTCGATCGGACCGATCAGTCCGGTCCGGTTCTTACAACATTGGTTCTTAAATCTTTATAAATGACATATTGTGATTAAAATTAAAGGATTTGAATTAGAAAGAGGAAAAAGTTAATTAGTTAAATCAATCCTGATGATATTCATAAACTAATATTCATATATCAAAGGTAGATACAAAAAATCAATTATCTAAATTTTTTTTAGAAGTAATTATCTAAAAAAAAAAATTGAAAGTGAATACATATGTAAAAAATAATAATAAATATTTATCCCCTATGAATAGTTGCAAAAAACCAAAAAACCAAAGGCACAAAAACTTCCATTGCTGCAACAAAGCCATAATTAACTCCTTGTTTCTACTTTCTATTGGATTGCTAATAGGAAAAATAATAATAATAATAATAATAATAATAATAATAATTAATTAAGTGACTATTTATGGGTGAGAGGGCTTTAAATAATTTTCTTTTGGAAATTTACTATTTAGTCTTTGAATTTTGGACAATTCATACTCGGATCCTTTTATTTTAAAAAATTAATTATTTCATTCTTGCATTTTAATTCCGTCTACACTTTGGTCCTTCCCGTCTAATTTTTTCACTTTTCCATTAATTTTTTTTAAAAAAAAAATACAATTCTATCCCTCTATTCATTCCAACAACAAAAGCCTAACATCAAAACAACAATCACCTACCTCTCTCTCTCTCTGCCATTACTTCACCATCGCTGCCCATAGCTCCATCAGACTTCTCGTCAACTTATATATTTTTTAATTTCTAAGTATGTTTCTTTGATTTTTTGGAGGGATTTGTTGTTGGGTTTAACCCATAAACTAAAGCCTTCTCTTCAACTTATATATTCCTTGATTTCTTGCTTTGTTTCTGGAGAGATTTGTTATTAGGTTCGTTGGTTGGCTGCTGGTGTTGGTGAAAATCTTCGGCCATCTACTCCATCAAAGTCGCCGCTGGTTCAATTTTTTTTTTAATGATTTTTTTATGAGTTTTTTATTTTTATGATTTTCTTGCTTTTCATATTTAATTAAAATTAAATAAATTAAAATAGATGAATTTTTATATGAATTCTTGATCTGGGCTTTCTTTTTTTTTTTATTTATTATTTCTTTGATGGGCTTCTAAAGAAATAATAACAATTTTCATCTCATCACTTTTATGGTAGGAAGGGAAAATTGAAGGATATTTTAGTTTTTTTTTACAGGTATTCAATAGTAAAAATGGACAAAATGATAAAAATATAAACAGAATCAAAATGTAAAGATAATATAATTAATTTTTAAAAATAAAAGAATCCGAATATGAATTGGCCCAAAACCTAGGAACTAAATAACAAATTACCCTTTTCTTTTTTATATAATTATTTGTAGCACTTATCAGTGGAGTAGTCTACACATGTAAATGGTTGCTAGAAGTGGTCAATACTCTTCATATGCTTCAAATAAATAAATAAAAAATATATATATAGGAAAACATTGTTCTCATTTCCTAAAAAATTAAAAATTAATAGGAGAAAAACTGAAAAAGTGGAAGAAAGGAGAAATGGGATGGGAAAAATATGATTATATATGTTAAAAAGGTCAAAAAGTGTACAAGGAACTAAAAAACTCTCATTGTGTGATGACATTAGTGGACGCTCAAAAACATTGTTAATTAAGGTTCATAATAGTAATTTAATAGCAAATTAAGGAATTACTTATGCTATGATATTCTTCCATATATGGGGTGAAAAATGCCTAGTGTATTTTAATATATATTATGTTAATTATTAGAGAATACACAGAATGTAATAAAATTCCTCTCTCATCTCCATGATTTATTATTTTTTTTTAAAGAAAAATCTCCATGATTATTGGACTACTCTTACTTGGAAAATTTTGCTAATGTTGGGTTGAGCACTGTGGGAAAGATTGGGTCAAATTTTAACTTATCCAGCTTTAAATTGCCCTTCCTCATTGCTCCAAAAAAAAAAAAAAATTATCTAACATATCATTGGGCTTTTAAATTTTTTTAAATAATTAAAGCTTCAATTTTTATATCAATATAATCTATATTAATTAATGATGGTTTATAAGTAACAAGTAAAAAAAAAGTATTTTAATAAATTGTATGTATATTTCTTAGGAGTTCAAATTTCAATTATTTAAAAAAAAAAAAAAAACAAAAGGAGTTCAAATTTCAATATTGGTTAACTAATAAAGCTTATATTTTTATTTGAATCCAATAAATTTAATTAACGCTCAATTAAGTTTTACAATATATATATATATTTTTAGTTGGGATTCAATTGAATCAAGACAACCAATTAATTTAATTTCACACTTTTTTTTTTATCTGGAATTTTAAGATAGACAAAATTGTTAATATTTAGGTAGTGTTTGATAAAACTGAAAAATTAAGTGTTGAAAATTTAAGTGCTGAATAAAATAAGTGATATAATTTTTAAATAGTAAAAATATTTAAAAATTTAATTACTTATTACATTCAGTATAAATTTTAAATTAAAAATTTTGACTTATCATTTTAAATGATTTTGACTTAATTTATACTTTTAAAACGTAGTTATCAAACAAATTTAAAACAATTAAGTGTTAAAAATTATAATTTTAAGTGCTGAATTATATTATTAAACACCACTTTAAACTCCAAACATCCTACACTATAAGGTAAGATTTGATTATTCAGTTAAAGTATTTCTAAGGGACTCTTTATTTAAACTAAACTCTTTATAATAAAGAATCATCCAATAAAAAACGACTTCAACAACTTTTTTATTTTTATCTTCAAAATATAAATTAAAGAATTAGTTTGGTTCTGTATATTTAAAGAGTCAAACTTTACTCTTTATTTTAATTGTAATTAATATTATCTCTTTCTATTAGTTTGTTTTTAAAAAAATGTTTTTCTCTCTCCATATTATAAATCATTTGATTTAAAGACATTAATACTTATGGGATAAAGTAAAATGAATAGCAAAATATTGAGAGTCCATTAAACTTGAGTAAAATTTTATACCTTTTATATTTAAATATTAGTTAATAAGATGCTCTTTATTAGATAAAATATACTTTTTAAAATAAAAAGTATAATTAGAGACGCTCTAATTAACAAGATGATTAATTAATTTATAGACATTATTTATGCAAAATGAAGAAAGACATGACAGTAAAATTATGATTTATGAATAATCTTTTATAAGGTTGGAAGTCAAAATAATGATACTAGAAATTTTGTGGTAACAAGAAATGTAAATCTATATATATTATTTGCCCTCATTGATCCTCTGTCAAGAATTTACTGCCTCATTCTTCTTCTCTATGCATAATTGCAAAGGCCAAAGGCACAAAAACTCCCATTGCTGCACCTATTATTGCAACCCCCACAATGTCTCCTATTGAAAGATGGGTTCACACATTTGCCATTGCAACAAATCTGATTGTATTTGCATTTCTTCCCACAGGCTCCACAGTTAAGACGATCATTCAAAACATTAACACACTTCTTTTTGCAACAATAAGGCCCTGGACTTCCCTTGGCATGGCAAATTCTTGGATATTTATTGCAAGTTATTCTGCGAGATTTTCACTATATTACCACAAAATTTAAAAAAAAAAATCATTGGCAAAAGAAAAAAAAATCACTATACAGTTAATAAAAATAATAATAATTAGCTCTAATCAAAATTAACATATATATCTTTTTTTTTAAAATATATAAACACACACAAAATATTAGAAATTAAATTGAAGATGAGAGTGAAGTGTAAAGTCCACTAACAAAATTGGATTTGGGTTCAATCAATATCTAAATTAGTAGAACTAGCCAATTAGTTGGTTGGTATTTATAAGTTGTTTATATTTCTTATTATTTAACAATGTGGGATTTCTAATACAGTAATAAGAAAGTGACACGTACACACTTTAAAACCATGACAGTTTTGAAGTGGCACGCTAACTCTTATACCCCCACAACATACTATGTTATCGATGTGGAAGAACAAAGCTCCAACTCACTCTCCGTTAACCCATTCACGGTAGAATAGACTCCCATAAATAGAAGACACACACAACACACATGTAATACATATATATCTTCTACTTATATTCATATAAAATTCACTTAAAATTATAAAAAATAAATTCTATATAAGGATTGAGACACCAGATACACTGAATTGTTAAGGAATATTTAAATCCTGCACATATTAAATATAAAATGTTGAATAAGTTTATATATAATTAAATTCTCTAATATAAAAAGTTAACTATATAAGCTCTCAACAATATTTTTAAGAAAATTAAGATGAATAATTTCTCATTGTTGTTTAATCAATATGTAAATCTACTATTTTTTAATTAATCAACCTAAAATTTTCTTGGTGGATTGGTTGTGACAACCATTCAAATAGAAAGAAGAAAAAAAAAGTTAATTAATTAGCCAAATCAATCTAATATCCATAAACTAAGAAATTAATATACATTAATTCTTGAATAATCTTTAACAAATCAATTATACAAGGAAATTAACTAAATACAAAAATCAATTATCTAAAGAATTAATTAAAGAATTTGAATTAAGAATTTATATGTAAGCAAAAAGGATTGGCTTCCCCTATGCATAATTGCAAAGGCCAAAGGCACAAAAACTCCCATTGCTACACCTATTATTGCATCCTCCACAATGCCTCCTATTGAAAGAAGGGTTAACACATTTGCCATTACAGCAAATCTGATTGTATTTACATTTCTTTCCACAGGCTCCACAATTAAGACGATCAGTCAAAACATTTACACACTTCTTTTTGCAGCAGTAAGGCCCTGGACTTCCCTTGGCATGGCAGATTCTTGGGAATTTGTTACAAGTTAATCTTCTTGATTTTGGTTTCTTTTGAGCAAGAAATCTGCCAACTCCAATTTGAGAAGTAGATAATTCTTGGGTTTCTTCATAATCTTCTTCTTCTTCAGGTGGTAGTGAAGAAATGTTAAGGAAAAGAGCCATCACTATAATTAGAACCAACAAAATCTTT
>CATKHJ010265229.1:0-36420 GCA_949750685.1 Vernicia montana | reverse complement strand
TTTCAATCCGCTTCCTGCTTGGATACGAACTAGAAGACTTCTTTTTTGACTTTGGTCAATGGGCTTGCAAGTATTTTATATTGGGCCGGGCCCAACTTACTTTACTACCCAGTTCGGTATATTTTGTCCCTTATCAATATTGTTATCAGATATTTGTGATTTGGAAGTGTCCTTTTAGGGAGTTGTTAGTAGTGTGCTAATGGGTCATTTTTTCTAGCAGTCAGTTTATGTTTTGGAGTCTATTTAAACATCTTGAATTGCTAAATAAAAAATCCAAATTTTATCCAAAAGTCTTATTATTTTACATTATAGTTTCTTTCTTCCTAATCGTTATAGAGAAATTGTTGAGTGTTTATTACAAGCTAGCTTTATTAATTGGTATAAGAGCCTCATGGATCTTGAGGGCTTATGAGGTTTGGGCATCTACAAATATATATATATATATATATATATATATATAGTGAGAAGTGCATGTAAATTAGAGAGAAATACTCCAAGAAAATTAAAGGGGTAAGAGGTATACCTAAATTAAAGAGAAAGTGCTCCAAGGTAATCAAAGGTGTTAAGAAATATAGGGTTATTTTATTTTATTATTTATTAAGGGTAGAATAGTCTTTTCAGTTTCCTTGATTTAGCCTATATATAGTCTCTTTATATTTAGGTTAATTCATTCTTTTTTGTATCCCTTTTTGTTATGCATTATTAATGTAACCCTAGTCTCCTCTCTTTATGATTTTGTATTTCCTCTCTTTATGATTTTGTATTTCCTCTCTTTATGATTTTGTATTTTCTCTTTGAATTGTTTAACAAAAGGTTGGTGAGTGCATCAACAATTGGTGAGAAGTACACCAAAGAGCTTAATTGGGAAGAAGTGCTCTAAGATAATCAGATGTTGGTGAGAAGTGCATCAGGAAAAAAAAAATAAAATAAAAAAGCTTAGTTGAGATGTGAAGTGCATTAGGGAAAAAAAACGCTTAGTTGAGGAGAAGTGCTTCAACATGAAAATATATTGCAGTACAATAAGCAATAGAGAAAATTTAAATATTTTAGAAATATGAGTAGTATTGTAAATTTCTGCATTAAGGAAGAGTGTTAACGTTAATGCATAAATGGGTTATTGGGATCCTAGTTTTATGGAATAATCTTGTTGATTGTTATTAGATATTTGTGAATTGAAAGTGTCCTTTTCTTTAGGGAGTTGTTAGTAGTGTGCTAATGGGTCATATTTTCTAACAGCCAGTTTATGTTTTGGAGTCTATTTAAATATCTTAAATTGCTGAATAAAGAATCCAAGTTTTATCCAAAAGTCTTATTCTTTTACATCATAATTTTTCTCTTCCTAACCGTTGTAGAGAAATTGTTGAGTGTTCATTACAAGCTAGCTTTATCAACACATGTTGGAAAAAATAGGCAAGAAAAAATAACATTTTATGAAAGAACTCTAATCAAATTATGCACACTTTATTCCATAATAAAGTTGCCTGCTTATATGCTTACAATAACTAAAAGTGCTAAAAAATATCGACTAAAAAATCATATTTTTATGAGCACAATCAACAAATCTTTGACTAGAAATTTAAGAAACAAGAAAATATTCTAGTAGACTAAATCTAATTTGATTTTTATTAAAAAAAATTGAATCAATTTCTAATACTCTCCCTTGATTCAAAATTGTTGAATTTGTGTTGGAGCAATTCTTTCTAAAAGAAAACTTTGTGCACTTCTCACCTATTTCTCTTGTTGATGCACTTCTCATCAAATTCTCTTTTATTGATGTAATTCTCATCAAATTCTCTTTTATTGATGCACTTCTCACCAATTTTGGTGCACTTCTCTCTGCAACCTTTTTTTTTTTTTTTTTTTTAAACAAAGAGTCTACATCTTTTTGTTCCACATTTGCTTGTTCATCTTTGATTCTACAAGTTTTTTCCGCATGTCCAAATCTTTTGCACTTGAAACATTGTGGTTTACCTTTATGCCAACAATCTTTTTTTATCATGATTAGTAATGCAAAATACAAAGACCTGCCTTGCAACCCCACACCATTATACTTGGAAGTGACCCCCTTGAAAAGCCAAATCAAGTTCGAAAATAAGGAAAAGATTCCGACCCATTGACGAACCTGTGTCAATAACCATAGGTATAGAGGTTGAACGCCACAAAGTGATAATTTTGATAAGTTCAAAAGATAGTTCAAGGAGAACCGAAATTGGAGAATAAATCTCACATAAATTTATTAAAAACCAAATTTGAATAATTTGTTATTTTACAATAGAAAACATGCATATTTATAGGGAATAGACTGCCTAACCAAATTACTATAATAACTTTAATGAAAAAAAACCACTAATTTAGCTAAAAATAATGAAAATAAGGCCTAATTAAAGGCCTGTACAAATTTGCTTGAATTGGGCTTTAAAATATATAAGTTTGGGCCAAAATAAATTAATATAAAAGATAGAATAGGCTCAAACAAGTAGGAACATAATTCGACCATCAATGAAGCTTTAAACAATGATTTGTAATTCAAACAGCCCCATCTTGAACTTGGATCACATTCACTAATGCTTACACATCTTTTAAAAATGAATCCAAGCTTTTCTTCCCTTTAGAAGATTCACTTGAATCTTGGACAACTCACAAGTCATGGATAACAATGATCAGGGCTTGATATGCAAATGACCCTGCCTAGGATCATATAATTCCCCCTTTCTTGAGATGATTCGTCCTCGAATCATATGTCATGGTATTATAGATGTATGAAGCTTTCCTTGTATATGTCATTCTCCCCTTGTTGGAGAAAACTCGTCCTCGGGTTTTGAAGTGCTGAAGTAGTAAAATCAATAACACACAGTTTTGTCATCTTTCTTTCTTGATGATTTTTAGCATTTGAAGTACTTATGAAACCTGAGAACAACATTCAGAATCATATTTGAAATCACTAGGCATAATGAAATCCACTTTAGCAATATTAAATATAAATGCAACAACATATTTTCATGAAGAACAAAGTCAATCTCTTTTGCTTCTTCAATTTCTTGCACTTCTAATTAAATCACAATTTTTTCTTCTTTTAAGATTTCTTGATGAGTTTCAAATGCTGGAATTTCTTCATGAACAACAACTTCTTCAACCTCTAATGAAGAATCTTCATTAACAACCCTCAAAAGTATCAATAAGTCATCATCTTTAGTAATCTCCATAGTATAAATCAATTCTTCTTCACTCTCATCGTTAATCTTCATCTTCTCCAATGGTGGTTTGGATGCATTTCTTCTTTCTCATTCAACCTTAACTTTCTCATAATAATCCATAAAATATGATCGAACTTTAGGAACCTTATGCGGCTCGGACATTCTTTGTAATTCAGCAAGTTGATCATTCGCATTCCTGTCCTCCAAAGTTGATTTTAACTCAGCTTTGCTCATTTGACGCTTAGCTCTTCGCTCGCCTTTTCACCTCTCACGCTCTTCTTTTGTTTCCTCAAAGATTCTCCTAGCTCGTATTTGTGCATTTAGAATATGTTGAGGTTGCCCCTTTTGCGAATCAACAGTGGTAGCATCCCGTCTCTCTATTTTGCCCATCACCTCTCCAAACCTTGCATCCATGTGTTGGAAGATTTCTCCATCGCATCTAATATATAGGCTATGTCAATCTTTTGTGTTTCTTTATCCTTACTCATTTTAATTACCTGAAAATGATGTTTATAAAGAAATAACCTCATCAAACTACCTCACTTGTTTCATTCAAGAGAATAACATTCAAAGCACTTATGTTTACTCAAAATTTATGATTTTTCTCTAGATGAGCTTACACTCTTACCTTTTACCGCTCTATCTCTTCTTTTCTAGTTCTCAAAGAACTACTTACCTAAATCAAAATTACTAATTTAAGAATTATCAACTCCCAACCAGAAATGGAAATTATTGATACAGGTAGAAATAAAATGAAAGGAAACAAAAATACTAGAAAACAAAAATAATAACAACTTAATGAAACGAAGACACAAATAAATTAAACTAATTAATTAGGACCAAATTAATATGTGGAAATTGACAAAAAATGAAAAGAATAAAAGATTTAAAGGTAATAAGACACAAAAATAAATTTGAATAAAAAATGAAAATTAATAAATTTGAGACAAATTAGGAATCCTAATCCTAGAATGACTCAAAACACAAATATGAATTATTATCAAATTTGAAGCAAATTAGGAATTCTAAACCTAGTAGGAATCCTAAAATAACCCAAAACACAAATATGAATAATTATCAAATTTGAGAAAAATTTGGAATTTTAAACCAAGTAGGATTAGGAAAGTAGAAAGTAGGTATCCTAAACCTAAAATGACTCAAAATACAAATATGAATTTGATAAGGAAAATAGAGATTCTAATTCAATTTGGTTTCTTTGAAACAAATCAAAATCAAATTATTTTTGCTCAATCTAGATAATCAATTTCATATTTTTTTTTCCACATTAGGAAAGTAATTAATTAATTCTTTTCTTGTCTAACTCATACTAGAAAGTTAATTCAGCCTATATAAGCCCTTTTGTTCTTCTTTTTAGTTGATTCTCTCTATTTTTTTTCCTTGGCCGAATGCTCTCTTTTTATTTTATTTTATTTTCAATTCAATTCTCTCTCTCTCTCTCTCTCTCTCTCTCTCTCTCTCTTTTTTTAATTTCAAATTTAATCTTCTGTATTCTTTATTATTATTATTATTATTATTTAAGCAACTAATTTATACACTCAAGGAATTGAAGATATAAACAAAAATGAAAACACAAAGAAGCAAACAGATTGGAGCAAACGAATTGAAGAACACACTAGAAGCAATTCGATTTTCAAGAATAACCCCTATGTAAGTTCGAACGATAACTTTATTTTATTTTATTTTTATATTTTCTGATGCAAACAATAAATTTAAGACTAAACGAACAGAAATAAAAAACAAATAAAAGGATACAAAAACAAATAGAAACAAGATTAAAAAAAAAAAAACCATTTTTTTTTTTTAATTTGATATTTCAATGAGAACAAGATAATTTATGACCTAATTAAGAAAACACAAAACGAAAAGAAATGAAAAGGTACAAAAACAAATGAAAAGATATGAAAATGAAGTAATTTAAAGATACACAAACATGATTTAAAGCCAAAACTCTGATACCAAACTGATGCGAACTACAAAAATCTGCCTTGCAACCTTACGCCAATATGCTTGGTAGTGACCTCCTTGGAAAGCCAAATCAAGTTTGAAAATAAGGAAAAGACATTGACCCATCGACGAACTTGTGTCAAGAACCGTAAGTATAGAGGTTGAATACTACAAAGTGGAAATTTTGAAAACTGTGTTGAGTTTTTATGCGATAAGCAACCATTTTCAGTATAAGGTAAAAAAAATGCCAAAGGAAATATTTTGTGAGTTGCTTAGATGAGAATTGCAAATGGTACTTAAAGGCATAAAGAAACAACAATACAAAAATGTTCATCATTCGAAAGTACAAGAACATTCCCACTTGTCCTTTAGAACTCATATTAAGCGATCAACGTCAAGCCATTGCAAGTATAGTTGGAGATTGCATAAAGTCAAAGTATCTAAACATCAAAACAATATACACACCAATATACATAGTTAGAGACATGAAAAATGATTATGGTATATGTTTAAACTATGAAAAAGCATGGAGATCTAAGGAGAAAGTTTTGGAAAAAATGAGAGGTAAACCAAATGAGTCTTATGCAATAATACCAAGTTATTTGCATATATTGAAGACTACAAACCCCATATTAGTTGTTGACCTACAAACAAAAGTGGGCAACAACTGATATGGGGATATAATACTATCGGCAACAACACAAGATGCAGCTGATAAGATTTTTCCTCTAGCATTTTGTATAGTTGATTTAGAAAATGATGCTTCTTGGGAATGGTTCTTCACAAGACTAAGAAAAACATTTGGTATAAGATAAGGAATGTGTGTAATATCTGATAGGCATGAAAGCATTAAAACAACAACCAAAAAAGTGTATCATGAAGTTAGCCACGAAGTATGCATGTTTCATTTGTTAAATAACCTAAAGACTAATTTCAAAAAAAATTCCAAAATAAATTAAGGATTCGTTCTTCACAGCAGCAAAATCATACACAGTTTGTGTGAGATCTTTAGAGTCTTCAAGTGAGAAAATCTTTCAACCTCTCGGGCAAACTTACAAGAATTTTTTCAACTATTCTTCTATCGGGAAACTCTTCATCAAGCAACCTGATTTTGTTTACAATAGACATGAGCTTGTTAGCATATTCCTTGATACTTTTTGACTCTATCTTTTAAATCTCAAATTCTCTTTTAAGATTCAAAATCTGCATTAACTTTAATTGTTTATTTCATTGATATTCCTCCTTGAGCAAATTCCAAACTTGTTTTGCAGTTTGGTACGTCATGATCCTTGTGGAAATTATTTTAGAAATTGAAGAATGCAAGCAAGTCATTGCCTTAAACCTCATTGCTTTCTCCTCACTATGGTTTTTAATTTGGGCTCAATATCATTTTCAACCGAATCCCATAAATCAAAAGCTTGTAAATAGGACTTCATTTTGACAACCCACATTTGATAATTTTCTCTTGTAAAAATAGGAGTTGAAGACAAAGAAAAATGGGATGAGGTCATTGATAATGTTTAGGCTTAGTGGTTTAGTGTTTAAGGTTATTGGTTTCTCACAATTGTTTTCTCTTACAAGACCCATAATATCATTTTTTGCTCTGATACCATATGTTAAAAAAAAATAGACAATAAAAAATAACATTTTATGAAAGAACTCTAATAAAATTCTGCACACTTTATTTCATAATGAAGCTACTTATTTATAGGCTTACAATAATTAAAAGTGCTAAAAACATCAACTAAAAAATTAGATTTTTATAGGCACAATCAACAAATATTTGACTAGAAATTTAAAGAGCAAGAAAATATTATAGTAGACTAAATCTAACTTGATTTTTATTGACGATTTTTGAATCAATTTCCAACAATAGTAAAATATTATTATTCAACCACAAACAAAATCATACAAAAAAAATATATTTTAGTTTTTTTTTTAATTTAGATTTAGGTTTTTTTCAAGTTGATTTTTTCTTACAATGCAAAACAATTAAACAAATTATCAAGTTCTCACAAAAAATCAAATCTTTTCTCAAAAAATATTACCTAGATGTTCTATTTCACCATTACTCTTGAAAATCATCTCTTTAAGAATTTTCTATATATCAAAATATTTTACAAAAATTGCTACTTTAATCATTGTTTACAAAGTATATAAAATATAATATTAAGTTCAATAATTTTTTTTATTTGAACTTATTTGAGAATAAGCCTCAGTAGACGTACCAAGGCATATCAGCTAGGTTGACATACCAATAACACATTTATCATATGACTGTGAGACCTCGCCCGAATGCCTCTCCCCTTGCTCGAGAAAATTTAAAATTTGCCTTATGGAAATGCAAGCGATTTTTAAGGGAGGTTTATGTACGGGTTTTGGTGCTCACTATTGAAAGCGGCTATCACCTCGGAAAATTGATTTGAATTTTTGAAAGGGTTCGGGAGTCGCCACCCTAATTTATTTTTAATGAGAAAATTAAGGAAAAACCCAATTTAACTCCAATTTATTAATATTTGATTAATTTACCCAAGGATAAAGTCACTAGTCCTCGAACCAGGTTGAACTTGGGGACTAGATTTTTAGTTTCAAATAATCTCAATTTGGCTCTTTAGTTTAATTTGACTTGAAAATTAATTTCATGGATGGAAAATATTAATTGCAATTTAGAGTGCATGAGCATGGCATAATTATGAGTGCGTGAAAAAATAAAGAGTTAGTATTTAAACATCCACAAGCAAAAGTGAGTATTTCCTCTAACCCTTATGGGTACTAGGAAAATCACAAGATCGCTCCTTCACTCCAAGATAGTTAAATTAATTAACAACATTTAATTAACATTTACATGTACAATGAATTTACATTGAAAAATAAAAGGGGAAGGAGATTGATTGAGATATGGATTTGAAACTTGGATTTAGATTCCAAGCATGCCTATGTACCTCATTGGATGGGGATCAAAACTCACGTAGTTCGTTTCACTGTGAGGTGGAGGGGTTTAGGGATTGGTCAGATTGATTTGATTTGATTTTGGGGTTGGTGAGAAAATATGACGTACCTTCTCTTTGGGGGATTTTGAGTGGGCGAAGTATTTTTCCGAATCAAAATTCTATTTTATCGATTTTGGATGATGAATTTAAATTAATCTCAGAGGAAACTAATTTAATGTTTTGGTTGCTTAATTACCCAATTTTAATTAATTAAAATGATTAATTAACCAAATTGAGCGAAGACTAATTATAAAAAATTAATTAATTAATTAAAATGAATTTTTAATTAATTAATTAATTGTGATTACTCAAAATGAGTATGAGAAAATTAATTAGAGAGAGAGAGAAGAAGAAACAAATGGATAGCCAATCAACAATTGCTTAAGGGGTGAAGAAAATGAAGAGGATGAGGGGGGGTATTTATAGGTGAAGTGAAGGTGGGGGTAGTTTAGGAAGAGAAAATGTGAAAAGATCAAAAGGATGAAGTCAAAATGGCTAAAAAATGGTTGAAAAAGGGGGGTAAAAAGGTCATTTTGGATGCCAATGAGACAATATCAGCGGAAAAGCCGGAGGCTCAGCCGGGGCTTCCGGCAGCTGCCGCCAGGCTTCCGGCGGATCCGCTGAGGGGCCCAGCGGCTCTGACCGCCTACCTCCGGCGAGCAGAGAGGCTCCACCAGGCGGCTGCAGGGAGGTTTGGCTGAGCCGTTGGGGTGGCCGGCGGATCCTCCAGGGGCTCCGACGGTTGAGGCTCATAAGGTCAGATTTGCAGTTTTTTTGAGTTTTTGGGTCATTTTTCGGAGCTTCTGAGTCAGTTTTCAGGGCATTCTGAAGTCTAAAAATTATCGGTCAGTATTGGTGGACTTGAAATTAATTATCGGATAATTTGACAATCAGTTTTAGAAAAAATTCGGTCAGTTTTGAAAAAGCGATGTCTGGTACAGAAAGTCCGGTCAGGATCGGAAAGATGTCATTTTGGATAGAAAAATATTATGGTGAGCTTTGAAAAGTTTAGAAATAATTTTAGAGGTGCAAAATTGAGGGTTCACAATGACTAATACCAAAATTTTTATTAAAATAGACAAAAAGAATACATCAAAGAATTCAAAGCACCACCAAAAAGGTGCTAAAGAAGAAAAACAATATAGTAATCGACCCAATAATGGAGAATAATAAAAGTGTCAATCAATAAATCTATAATTGCATAACCTAATACCATCATTGATAACATGATACCAACTAAAAGAAGGCGCTGAAGTTCAAAAAGCAGCAGCAGAAAGGTGAATGGCTTTGGATGACAAAATATCTGCAACAGTATTCCCCTCTCGATAAATATGAATGACAACAAAATCCATTTTAGAAATGTGATCTAAGTATCACATCCAAGAAGCACGCCATTGCCAAGGAACATCAAATTCTTTATTTTTTTTTATCAAATTCACAACTAACATAGAATCACACTCCAACCATAGTTTGTGCCATCCAAGATTCCAAGTAAGAGAAATTACATTAATTTATGCCGCAATTTCTACTTCAAAAGCATGACAAATACCTAGTGGAATGGCAAAACAACGATGAACAAAGCCTCTATGATTTCGAATGACTCCCCCTACTCTCGCAACTCTAGGAGAACCTCTTGATGACCCATCAGAATTAGCTTTCATCCAACCTGGAGGAGGAGGACACCATTTAACAACAATTTTAGGGGCCTTAGGAAGGATAGGATCTGTACCTAGCATGTTTAGAATACGAAGCTCACATTGAGAGGCATAGGAAATACCCTTCTTAAAAATGGAAGACTCATTAATGCATTTCCACACCAGACGTAAAACATTAAAAATTGAAGGCTTCACATCATTAAAGGCACAATCATTTCGCGTTTTCCAAATAATCCAAAAACATGAAATTATTGCTGAGTACCATAGACACCTTACTTGAGAGTTGAATTGGTCACTGCATGCTGAAATGAAGAGGTCAAGTGGGGAACCCTCTTTATTTAAAGATGCACCAAATAGTTGTTCAATTGCCTTCCATGCAGCTGAAGCAAAAGGGAAAGTTATAAAAACATGCTGGGCAGTTTCATAATTCATATTACAAAGACGACAAACAGAGACAATACAAATACCCCTCATTTGAAGCTGATCATCAGTTGCAAGGCGATTATGAAAAAGACGCCAACAAGTGATTGAGCGACTAGGAGGAATAAAATTTGCCCAAAGCTCCTTGCTCCACCTAGCTTGTGGGTGATCACCAAGAAGAAATGTCGTGACAGATTTGCTGTCAATTGAACCATCCTTTAAACCCATCCAAAGGAGAATATATCAGACTCAATCATAGGAACCAATTTTATTTCAGCCACAAAAGCTGGAAAAGCTTAAGAAATGAATTAGGGAAGTGCCAAGAGCCATCATAAAAGATATCTGTAACAATTAAATTTTTTTTTTGTTGATTTATTGATTTTCATATTTTTATGTTCACTTATTATTATTATAGATTAGCTTCTCGAAAAATGAATTCATACCAAAAAATGAAAATGTTGTGGTAGAGAATAAACTACTTTCAGAGGCAATATTGGAATCAATAATTGCAAGCATGATGTTTCTCTTGAGGTGAGACAATGTATGGCTTCAAAGTTTTATTTTTTGTTTTTGATAAGCCATGACATTTTATTAGAATAAGAGAAGGATTATAGTTAGAGACTATAAAGTTAAAAGATAGGATTATAATTAGAGACTAAAAAGTTAAAAGTTTTGTAGATAAAACAACCATCAAAGCATAGCCAACCTAGCTATAAAGTTAGCAGAATTATTGGAGAGTCAATTCAATTTATAAAGTTAGCTATAAATTGTTCAAAATGGAGAGTTGATTCAAAAAAGTCCTCAAGATATTTGTATCTACAAACTATAAAGGAAGAGGTTATGTTTTATATTTTTCCCTAAAAAAAAAACTTTAGTGGTAGTAGGGACGGCAATGGGGCAGGGGGCAGGGGCAGGGGAACCATCCCCATCCCCACCCACGCCTTAACAGGGAATTCTCATCCCCGTTCCCGCCTCATATACGAGGATAATTTAGTCCTCATTCTTGTCATGGGGATCCCCATTCCCACTTTAATTTTGTATTGCTAATTTTATCTATATTTATAAAATTCATAAATAATAGCTAAAAATAAGAATAAATTTATTTGGAAATTATTAATAAATTTCAATACGTAAAGCATCAACCAAACAAAATTAAAATGTAAATACGCCTAATACATTAAAATTGTTCTACAATGTTGTTTAATAAAACATTAAAAATTCAGCATACATAAAAACATGAGAATACTTAAATAAAATTAATCCAATAAGTGCAAAAACTTTCAAAAAACTACAATCAGAAAATTTTTAAAGGTGTCATGATGAGAGGATTGCAGAGAATTTTGAGCGATGAAAATTAGAAACCCTAATACATATGTGTGTATATATATATAAGGGTAACTAAGTAAAATATTTTTTTATATTAGAGATAATTAAGTAATTATATTTTTTTATATCGAATCCATTTTTAATGAAGTTACTTGATGAGAACTATGAGCTAATGAAGTTACTTGTACAAGATAAAACAGAAATCTACTGACTGATGTGGGGAACATCAGAGTGTATGCATACATTATCCATCAGATATAGTATATTATCCAGACTCTAGCTAAGAAGAGTATTGGTGTTCTAACCGTGAGACTTGATCAATCTTGCACAATTGTTATTGTTGGCAAATACGACATTACCTATATATTGATGAGACTCTAGCTAGGAAGAGTATTGGTGTCCTAGCTGCGCAGTTGTATATGTTGGCAGATATGCCACTACTTGTTTATCGATGAGATAGCATTTGCTCTCATTTACTTGATACACGATAAATTTCTACTAAATCTTATTAAGAGCCAAAGGTATCCAAAGTTGATAAGCTTTTATTGCCATTTGATATTACTCTTACAATTAAACCGTTTTATATGCTATTTACATTCAAATTTGATACGATCTTAATGCTATTGATACCAACCAATTGTTATCTTGCCACTTGATATCGATATCTCAAATTCATTTGTTTTTCCTATATATATATATATATATATATATATATGATGTGTACCATTCTTGTGAGCCAACCTTGAACACCTCGGCTCACAAGTATGATAGTATACTTTTTACTCAATGAGTTTTTACTCACTCTTTTCTCCTTATTTTTTTTTTCCAGGTAAACAGTAGCTAAGCAATAATTAAACTAATTGGCACCTCAAGTTCTCTTTTTTCACTTGAGGCTCTTGATCAATGTACAAGTCTAAGTCATAAAGAGCATTCTTAGAGCTCCATGGGTTTGGGAATAGTTAAACTTATGATTAATGTCTATACTTTAAATGCGATAAGTATTAATATAATTAAGTAGTAAAAGTGAAAGAAATGATATTATATGTTGAATATACTTTTATAATAAAAGTTCGATTGGAAGTTCATTATTGAATGAGTATTATAAGTATTACATGTGAGTATGAGCATGGGAGAACTATGATATTGATTGAAGGTAGTGAGGAAATAAGGTGGTAATTGTTAATGTTCATGGATTCTACGAGTGTTTGGTGTCTTTATAGCTACCTATATCTTAGGATCGTTGCGTTTCTTAAAATGGGTCAGGACAACCTTCACCACCACCGCCACCACATTCACCACCTCTACCACTGCCACCACCTCCACCATCTCTATCACTGCCACCACCAGCACCACTACTACCTCCACCATCACTACAACCACCACCACTTCCACTACCACCACTTCCACCTCTATCACCTCGTTCGTTGCCATCACTACCACCTTTATCACCGCCACCACCACCACCTTCACCACCTTCACTACCACCACCTTCACCACTTTCACTACCACCACCATTAATTTTTACATCATAACAAATCACCACCACCACCACCATCATTATTGTTAAATGAACAAATTTTTTATATTTTGAAATTGAAAATAATTTTTAAATCATAACAAATAAACACGTTTTTCACTATTTTTTAGTTTTTGTTGAAAATGAAAAATGAAAAATTTTCATTTTTAATGAAAACTAAAAAATAAAAACATAAAAAATTTTCTTAAATAATTAGTCCTAATTTGGCCGGCCTTCTTAACCAGTAACCACAAACAAAATTAAATATATATATATATATATATATATATATATATATATATATTATTTTAGGTTTTTATTTTTTGAGTTGAAATGCAAATTAATTAAACACTTACTATGAGGTGGATATAACTATGTATTAAAAGCAAAAGCCAGATTTTATCATTGAATTGAATTTTATTAATAAAATTAAATTTTGGAAAATGATTTATTCCAACCATAGCCTATTGATTTGAATTTTGATCATAATTTTATACAAATTAATTCGAAATGTTTTTGGAACAAATCAGCAATTTAACTATAAATTAGGAAATTTGATCAGAATTAATAGCTAAACGTTGATTTCATTGAGCCCAAGACCAAGCCTGCAGTTAATATTTATATGATTGGAAATGGGCTTTTTTGATAGATTTTTTGGGCTTCTAGATTACATTAGCATTTCCTTTTCCAAACTAACAATGAATAATTGTTAATTGAGATCTTAACTTAAGTAGTATTTGATTTTCTAATTCTTAAAATTAAAAATTTTGACATTTAATCATATTAAAATAAATGAATATTTAAAACTTAAAACAAGCCATGAATCACTAGTCTTTAAATTATACGTCTGATTTGTTTTTACTTTCACTAAATAATTTAAGCTTATCTCATTGAAAAATTAAAATATTTAAAATTTATATTTGAATTTAAAATTATTAAACTTTATGGATAATATTATGTAAATGTCATATATTAAATCTATGTTCATTCTAATAATTGAAAAAAATATATTAATTTAATTTATAATTTATGAAACTCTAATATTTTTGTTTTAAATAGGCCTATAATTTTATATCAGATATTTCTCTTATATGACACACATATTGCATATTAACTTTTATAAAAATAATTATATTAGTGTGTTTATATTATATAATAAATATATTCACGACATATGTTCTATTTATATTTTGCCTTATTGTTTGTAAATTATTAATGAATTTAAGATTAGATTAAAAATTTTACATCTAATGTTTAAAATTTAAGTAGCCACTAAATTTAACTCATTGATTATAATTTAAAAGAAAATTATCTATTAAATTTAATCCACTTATATATATATATACAAATTTAAAAGTTTTCTATTATAAAAAGATTTCATATTCGATACAATATCCTCCTATAACATATATTTATTCTTACGGTTTTCAGTAAAAAAAAAATTGAATAATTATTTAGTTTTTGAAAGGCTACTTTTAATAGAATTAACAATTGAAAAATAAAATCATACAACAATTTGAAAATATGAAATAATTATGAAAATTAAGATTTAGATTTACAATAGATAAAGAATTTCAATATCATTAACTTAATGCTCAATAATAATTTCATACAAAACCCATCAAGTATCGAGTCTAGTTTGACAATGTTTTTTTATACATGCGGTTTTTATTATTATTATTATTATTTTCTAGTTGTTTTTTGATATTCGACTTTTAAAAAAAATATCATAAATAGTGAGAAAAAAAATTACATTTTAAAAAATAAAGTGTTTTATAGTAATACCAAAATGACCATATATATATTAAATTTACTTTACTTATGAACATCATCATTTTTATTTATTATCTTCTTCAATTTTTTTTTTTGATTTTTTTTTTACCGATAAAGACATTTCCAACATTTTAGAATTTAGATGTGATAGTTTCGTCATGCTTATGTATTACTCAAATTCTCAAAATCCCACTAATTAAATGACAAATTCATTATGTACGTGTTGTTTAATTCCTTTCAAATTTGGTTATGATTGAGAAATATATAAATGATTGAGAGCTAATTTATATTATTATAAAAAAAATTAATTTTTAATAAAAAAAATCCTTTTTTTATTTAAACAGAGAAATATTATTAATTATCCTTCAAAATAACATCGATAAGAAAATAAAAATTATTTTGAATCAATAGATAATAATTATTTTTTATTTAATTTTTATGAGTTTAAAATTGGAATTGCACAAAGTTAATATTTGGAATTTTATCGAAAATCAATTTTAGACCCCATAACAAATAATTATTGTCTTTAATCTAAAAGAAGTTTTTCCTATATTTAGTTCAAAATCAACTTTTTTTCTTATATTTAATTAGTTCAAAATCAATTTCTTATAATAGAAATGCAATCTATTATAAAAATCAAACTTGAAAAAACATTCTATAGAGTTTTCTCTGTTGTCTGTATGCTTTTGACGTTTCAAAATCAAACTTGTAATTAGTTGAAATGTCAAATTATTAATTTATCACCTACTACATAACATTGACATTTGCATTGATTTTCTTTTTGTAGTCTCTATGATATATCTTCTCTAAGCTTTGCTTTTCTTTTTTTTTTCCTGATCCATTGTCATATCTTCACATAATCTTGATAAGAAATAGTAGCTCTGGTTTAGAAATGACATGAAAAAGAAATAAAAACTATTAGATATGAATATGTTGGATTTGTTAGGTTTTAATTTCTATTATATAGGCTTATATATTTAATGAAATAATTATATTGATGGATTATTTTGTAAGTGAGTTTGATTTAAGTGATTTATTTATATAAAGCCCATAGATTTCAGGAATTGGTATGGGATTAATGGGTGGATACTCATTTCTGACCCATATAGGTTTAATGGGATTCTAATAGGTCAGTATTTAAGGACTCATAAGTTATGGTTCCAATATGTCAAATCATTCAACCGCTTTTTATTCTCTCCCCATCAGAGACAAATAATTGAAGAATATTAAGGAATTAGGGATTTGATTAAAGAATGTTATACTTGCAATTTAAGCACTCGTTCATCTTTTATTACACAAAAGTTCGATTGCTATAATGAATACATGTATTTATATCTAAATCTTTTTAGTAACCATAACATTCGACTGCTATAATGAATACATGTATTTATATCTAAATCTCTTTAGTAACCATAACATGATAAATTTTGGGCGTTAAAGCAATAAAGATTTATGTGATTCTAATTTGATTTCCATTTATATATACATTAATTATAAAGATAATTACATGATTAATTATAATTACAACTCAACATTAATGCCAAAACATATTTTACAAAATATAATTAAAGTGATCGCCAAACCTATTTTTGCATAAGATAGATCAATAAACAAATATCCAAACATTACAAAAATTAGAACTTTAATTTTTCAGGTTCTTAATAGTCTTGAATTAATTTTTTTCTTTCTTTCTTTCTGTTTTATTTTTTATTGGAAGTTCAATGGGTTAAAATATTATGCATTATATATTTATTGGAGGCCCTCTATTTTTCATAACTCTAAAATAAATCAGTGAAATTGCTATTAAGTAATTCATAACCCATCTCATAAGTCATAATCAGTGAACACCTATGGTCCATATCTCAATTCTCAACATAGATTAGTGATAAAGATTTGAAATCAATTTCACATTTAAAACACTCTAAAAGGAAATTAATGAGTCTCCAATTAATTATTAGATATATGATGACACATTCCTCGTACATATGCAATTATTAATCTTAGATTTAAGTATGTAAATTATATTTCGTTGGACTAAAATGGCCAAACATATTCATTTCATTTCAAATTTTCAAAAAGTAAGCCTAAAGAAAATTAGGAGTTATGGCTAAATTTGTTTTGCAAAATATATTTTTTCTGAAAAATATTTTTTGAATTTTTTAACGTTTAGAATGTTTTGAAAAATTAGTTAATGAAAAATATTTTTCTAATTAATGAAAAACTAAATTTTTTAAAAGAAAAATGACTTCATCTTTTCAAAATGGAAAATTATTTTTCGAATTTTAACAAATTCATTATAATGAAAGAAAAATATGTAAATATAAATTTATTAATCTGCCGATCACCTATATTTATTACCGGCGACCATTATTGATCAACGCCAGCCACCGTCAACTACTGCTAGTCGCCGCCAGTAGCCAACGATCACCAAATTTATCATTTGTATGTATGTTTTTCTTATATTTAACAATAAAATTATAAAATTATAAAATTATTATAAATTTAAATATGTTTATAGTCTTATAAATTGAAAATTTTAATACTTTTTAAATAATTTTTAGTATTGTAACCAAATAATAGAAAATTAGTTTTTGAAAAAAAAAATTAGAAAATATTTTTCATGTAAAATATTTTTCAAAGATAAGTTATTTTTCGCGAAACAAAGGGAGGCTATATTCTAAATTAATTTCATGACATTATAATCAAAATCTTAGGCACTATATTTTGATAACCTAACTTCTAGAAGAAGTAATTTTTTTTTTCTTTAGAAAAAAAAAAAAAAAAAAAGAAGAAGAAGAAATAATGGCCTAGCTAGCAAACAAAACCACACCTGAATAAAACCCATGATAATAATGTTTTAACTGACATGGAAAATAATAGAGGTCATTTGTTTGAAAATCGAAATGTTGATTTGATGGTTAATTTTGACATGTTATATAAAGTTTTGGGCATCCTATGCTTTTAAGTGATATATAATGAATTTTTTTTTTTTTTTTTCTAAGAGGGGAAAAATCAGATTCCCTATATATAATATGCTTAGAGAACAATTAATCGTTGGCTTTCATTTTTTTTTGAAAACTTTTGTATTAATTTTATTTTTATCTGACGTAATATTATTTTATTTATCATAATTTAATTTAAAAGATTTTATATGTTATTATAATGTTAAAATAAATTTTATCAATTTGGATTTTTAATTTCGAAGTCTTATTTTATTGAGTTAGAACTTAGAAGTCATTATGGAAGTTGGAAGACAATATTGGTAAATTTTCATTTTTCAAACATCTCACTTAAGTTTTACGTTATCTAACAACTCTCTGTCTTTTAGTTGCTCTTTATATAATTTTTTATTTTAGATTAAATCTCACCTACACTGAGTGTATATGTCAATTTAATAAAATAAGAATGTATAAAGTAAAAAAATATATTAGTGTCTTTTCACTGGACAAAAATAAATAAAATAGTTATATTAGTTAAAATATCTTATCACTCATTAGTTTGGTGTATGAAATAAATCTATGCACTTAATGTAAATAAGAATTTTCCTATTGTTTGATATGTTTTTACTGCAAAATATTATTTTCTTTATTCAACAATCTATGTCAATATACTAATAATACATATTAAAAGCAATCTTAGTTGAAGCTCAATTTACTAATATATATTTTATTTTTAAATGTAACAATTATAAAATAAGAAAAGAAAAGAAATAATTGCATTAAAATTAGGAATTGTTGTAAATGAACATATCAAATGAGAAAGAAAAAGAATGAATGAAAACCAAATAGTTAAGGTTCAAAGGAATATAGTACTAAAGTTCAAGGATTTAATTAACAAATTAGTTATTTGAAAGTTAAAAAGAAGGCAAAGTAAAAAATGTAAGAATATAATGTAATTTAAAATTTTAATAATATGATACAATAAATTAATAATTATTAGAAAAAAAATGAATAATCATCATTGGCTAAACTAATTAAAGAGTAGATTCTTCTCGTCTCTATATGTTGACACTTTACAATTTTAGAGATCTTGGTATAGGGTTATGTACTTATGTCACATATTATAAAATTATTGGTTTTGGATTTTATTGAATAATTTGGGTATGTTTCCGTTTCATGTATGTTCACGAGGTCTATGATTTGGCAGACAATCCTACATTGAGAAAAATTTGATTCTTTCTTAACCTGTATTACTATATACTATTACAATATTTTAATATTTTTTAGTTGATTTTGAATAATTTTGTGCAGTTTAAACGTCAATCCAGATTATAATTAATAATAATATATACAATTCTCTCCTAGTTTCCTTTTAATTTGTATTCTTCTCAAATTATTTCAATAACACAATTATTTGAATTATTGGGTTAAATAATGGATGTGTGTAAACTATAGGTAGCTTTTCCATTTCTATAAACCCTCTATTCCATCCAGCAAAATTCGAATATGAACTTTCTTTCTTGCTAGAAGTACTCCAATGTTTTACGCATATGCCTCAAACATAAAAAAATAAAATAAAATAAAATAATAAAATAAAATTTATTATCTGATAAGAATAAATTTTATCTGATAATGTAGATGCAGGATCTAGTGGAATGTATGATCTGCAAGTAAGAGAGAGGGTAAAAATATCAAATTAGTTCTCGAATTTAGCACTTGTGGACAAATCAGGACAAAATCACCTTTTTTGTCATCAAAGTCCTCATACTTGACAATTTTTGTTAAATTAGTCTTTAGTCAAACTTTGGGCAATGCATGTGCTATAAAATCAGACGAAATAACGTTAATTTCATAAGTCTCGTTTGGCATAACTTTTCGGAAAAGTGCTTTTCTAAAAAAAAAAAAAAATTCAGTTTTGAAAAAATAGGTGAATAGATATTTTTCCAAAAAATATGATTGAAAAAAACAATTTCAAAAAAATTAAAAAAAAATAATTAAATAAAAAAAATTAAAAAAAATGTTATTTAGTTTCTAAAAACAATTATGTGATTAATTAATATATTAATAATTGATGAAAATTAAATACAGCACGATACTAATTTATATGATTATAAGTTAGGTTTTAATTTTTTATCGCTCCTTATTAGATTTTCTAATTCGCCACTGTTTGAATGTTATTTATACATATTAATGAAAGATATTTTAGATTTTGCAATTCTTATATTTATTTGATTGTTTAATTTTTGGTTTGTCCCTGAAATTTAATTTTTAATACTAAATAAAGATGTGTATAATGATCAACAAAATATTATCATTTCATTAAAACATTCAATCATTACACAAAATCAAAAAATAATTTTCACTCACTCGTACCCCTAAAACTTAAATTTAATTGATTACTGTTATTAGCTTGTAGGCTAAAAAAATACTTTTTGAATTTTTTATTTAATTGATTAATTTTTTTTTTAAACTGTTTTTTTTTCAATCCTGCTTTTTGAAAAAGCATCATGTTTTTTCAAAAATACTTTTCAAAATTGAAAAAACTGAAGAAAAAAAATTAGAAACACTTTTCTGAAAAGTTATGTTAAATGAGACTTATGAAATTAACGTTATTTCATCTGATTTTATAACACACGCATTACAAAAATTGCCAAGTATAAGGACTTTGATGATAAAAAAAGTGATTTTGTCCTAATTTATCCTCATATGTCAAGTTCGAGGACTAATTTGGTCCTTTTGCCCCATAAGTCTAACAATAAAAAAAATCTAAGTGTTTGTTTTGTCTGTGCAAAAGTGGGCATATTGCTCGGATTTGCAAATACTGGAAACGTAATGCTCCACCATAAGTAAACGTTGCTGAAGAGCCTTTTGGGGCTATGTTAACATACATATTTATGGTGAAAATTTGTGAGGGTAGATTTAGGTGCAAATAGACAGGTTTGTTTTGACGAAGATTGGTTTAAAAAATACACTCCCTATTCATACTATTCAAGCCTTAGGGAGTGGTGAGGTTGAATTAAAATTCAACTTTGGAAGAGTGTTGACTTTGAAAGATGTGATGTATACACCTTCCATGAGAAAAAAATCTTATGTCAAATTACATTCTCAATAAAGATGGTTTCAAATAGACCATAGTGTCTGATAATATCTAAAAAAAGAGATTTTTGTTGGCATGGAATGTTCAAATTAAATGTTTAAAATAATAAAGTTACTTTTTCTGCTTATATGTTGTCTTGTATGAATTTTTGGCATGCTCATTTGTGTCATATCAATTCTAGATATGTTGGTGTGATGAGTAGTTTAGGATTAATTCCTAAATTGAACAAAATGTTTGAAAAATGCGAAATATGTAGTAAAATTAAAATTACAAAAGGGCCTCATAAGAATATTAAAAGGAAAATTGATAGAGGTGAGGAGTATGAATCTTTTGGATTTAACTTGTATGTTTAATTTTTAGAAATTATTCATAAAATTACACCTCTACATTCACCTGCATTTAATGGTGTGGCTGAAAGAAAAAATATAATTCTCAATAGAGTTCTATGAAGTTATGTTAATTGAATTATGTACACCCATAAATTTATAGGGTGGAGTTATTTTTACTGCATGTCATGTTTTGAATTGTGTGTCATATAAGAAAACTAAGATTAAGCCATATGAGTTACGAAAAAGTTATAAGCTAAATTTGAGATTTTGGGGTTGTTTGATATATGTTAGTAGATTATTTGACCTGGAAAGATCCAAATTGAGAGTTAGAGCTGTCATTTGTGTTTTTTTTGGTTATGCTCAAAGAAGTACAACCTATAGGTTTCTTGACTAATAAAAACACAAATTTTAAATTTAATGATGCTATTTTTCATGAAGAAAATTTTCCTTTTGGAATCAAGAATATTAGAGGTCAAATTGCTTCTCAAAATAATATAAATGAATCTACTTCTTTAACTTCTATACAAAATCAAGAAAATGATCATACAAGCACAACTTCAGAAAATATTATTTTTGAACCAAGAGTCATGTGCGAGGAAAAGAACCAAAAGTTGCCAAGAAAAACTGCACAAACCCGTGCAGAAGAGAAGCACGAGCCCATGCGACAACTCAAGCCAAAAGACCAGGCTCACTAGAGTACGAGGCCGTGCATTTTTATTTACTACTGGACTAAATTTTAGAAATTGAAGAATCACACAAGGTCGTGCGTCTGAAGGAGCATGAGCCTATGCATTGGGGCGATATTTGCGATCCCCCACCTGAAATCTTGTACTTGAAGCTCAGATTTAGACCTATTATAAATTCATTCTTTTCTCTTACTCCAGGATAGGTTTTTCTTCAGAGAAATTCTCTGAAAACAATTCTTTTAGATCTAGAACAATTTTATTTCCATTTTGAGTAAATAGTTAGTTAGTTTAATAGATCTCAAGAAGAAATTTCTACTTTGGGATTTAAGGAGATCATCTTCTACCTTGTAGCTTTAATTTGGATTTATTCATTGCGTTTGTTCTTAAATCCATTTCAATTCAATACTTGTAATGAAACTTTTATTAATTTCAATGCAATTTAGTATTTATTTCTTTTATTTTGCCATGAGCAGTTAAATTCCTAATTAGGATTTAGATGTAAATGGACTTGATTACTTGTGGTATTGTGTATACTCTATTTTTGTGATGGGTTTACTTGGAACTAATCTATCATCCTTGAGCTTGATTGATGTGTCACAGTGTTAGTGTTTGGCCACCATTTACATAATCTAAGGTAATCCATAAAGTAGAGAGAGTGGAAGTGTATTATTTGTTCATGGGGTTGATAGATCTAGGAGAATTGCCACATATAAATATGAGTATGCTTAGATGATACTTATTGCTCATCCAAAAAACTTAATGAATTTGGTTGATACTTGTGACCACAAGAGTAGGTGCAAGGTTGATTTGGGTATGAGTGATTTACTTTGAGAGACAACTTTACTCAATTAAGAGAGAGTCATCTTTAATTTCTTACATTTCTTGAGCAACTATATAAATATACATAATCCACAAATTTTGAAGGTCAATTGAAGCCTAAATCCTAGGTCCTTTTACTATTGAATTTCAATCTATTTGATTAATGGCTTAATTCATTTAGTTCATTTACTTTTGCTATAAACAATCAAACCAACAATCAAGCAATTCATTGACTAAATATTAGAGAACTTCATCTATACTCTTTAAAATTACTAGTTACAATTGACTCGTATACTTACGGTGAAAAAAGTTTTGTCACCCTAAGCAGCTTTTATTAATAATCTTTTACAGTTTTACCTTTGTTTATCATAAAAAGAATATATATATATATATATATATATATATATATATATATATTACATGAATTCCTTTGATCATTCAATTGATGGAACCTTGACTGTTGATTCGCTATAATATCATGTGTATTGTATATCTTTAGCTGCATAATTATGGTATACACATTTAATTTTTAAAAAATTCTTGTTTCTTATTTTATACATTCAAATTAATAAGTGATGAGATATTTTAACTAATATAATTTTTATATTTATTTAGTTTTGATAAAAAGACATATAATCTTTTTTGTCCCATATATTTTTATCACATTGAATTAAAGTATGTAATTAACCTATTTTTAATATTGCTGATAAATGTTTATATTCTAACCAACTCCTATCTACCATTGGTTAGTGGTGGATGATTTTAGTAAAAAAGTTGGTGCTTAGGTTTGCATTCAATGGTTTTAGAATTCGTTGATAGAACCATTTACGAAGAATCAATTTCATAGTCCTTGAACCGTTGGGGGAGAAGCTGCCAAACAAATGCTAACCATGTGAAAGATTTTAATGGACCAACCCCTAAATTGAAGGAAACTTGACTGGACCCCAATGCCAGCCCATTTAAACCATCTTATAATAGAAAAAACTGGCTCCCCTTGAAAAACCATGTGATTATGTGGCCTTCGTTTATGCTTGTCTTCAAAATCTTCCAATATCAAAGTTACAATTCAATAGGCTTGTCTCTAAGGTTTTCTCACATCAGCTTCTGGTTTTGTCTATTGTGCATGGCCCTCTACAGCTCATTCAAATCTGTGTAAAATACTTACTATATCTTAACCATTAGAGTTGTTGCATTTCAGATTGGGACAAGTCTTAAGCATTTTAATTCCATAATCATTGGGATTTATATTTCAACCTCTTCAATTATCAACTAATGATTATATTATGTTTTCTTTTAGCATATTGAATATCCTAAAAAAAATAAAAAATAAAAATATGAATATGACTATGACGTATCAAATAAATAGTCCATTATACGATAAATCCATGAATATATCAACTTATTATGAAAATATCTAAATTTAAAATTTTTTTTTATTTTTTATTTTGAGTATTAAGATTTTAATTTTTAATTATAATGAATGATAAACACTCAAAATATTAAATTAATATTTGTTAGTGAGCTGACTTGAATTATGTCTCAATGCAACCGAACAAATAAACATGAAGGGCTTTCTATGGTAGTAGCTTAGATTTTTCACTTTTTCTCCTCTTTATTTATATTTTGGGTAACAAGTAGTTAGATTTTAGTTGCTGGATGGTACTACAATACCAAATCTTCTATAGAACAACTAACCAGCCTGCGTCCCACTGAAATTAATTAATTTAGTTATTATTCCAAAAACAATATGCTTTCCATAAAAATAAAACATCACATCTAAAATTAATTAGAAGATGCCAATAAACTTTATTGCTACGTCTTAATAGAAAAAAAATATAGTAAGAAAACATGCATTAAAGAAATTAGAATATTGCAACACTAGTTTAATTATTATTATTATTATTATTTCCATAAAATGATTTAAGTAAAATAATTAATCAATCAAGTGCTACTAACGAAATTAATGGTGTTTTCTGATAGAGAAGGAGATGAATCAGAAGAAAGATCATTCATAATGGAATTTGAGCCACCACCATCATTTTCTTGTCTTGCACTTTTTGTTCTAATAATATCTTCAATCATTCTATGCACCATACTCATCTTTGGACGATCTCTGGGCAATGGAGCCAAGCAAAGTAAAGCAACTTGCATAAGAGCTACCATCTCTTCCTCCATTTCTTTACACCTCACTAGCTCAAAATCAAACACTTCCCATGTCCACTCTTCTCGCCTAACTCTCTGAACCCATTTCACTAAACTTGTTTCTCCTTCTCCACTACTAGTTGCCATTTTCCCTGTTAATATCTCTAGCAAAATCACTCCAAAGCTAAACACATCGCATTTCTGAGTGAACTTTCCATGGCCAATATTAGTGTTGTTTTTGTTATTGTTAGACATTAGTTCAGGGGCTTTATAGGCATTGTTTGAGAAAGTGGGTGTGTGTAAAAGTTGGTAGAGACCAATATCAGAAATGCATGCATTGCCCAAGTGATCAACTAAGATATTTGAAGATGATAGATTCCCATGGAAGAGCTTAGCTTTATTATATCCATGAAAGAAGGCTAGACCTTGTGCTGAACCTGAAGCTAGTTTTAGCCTTGCGTTCCACTCTAATGGAGTCCTCCCTGGTCCTCTATTCCCTATCATCAATTAAAAAAAATAAAATAATCAAAATTAATTACTATTCTAACTCTCGATGACACTGAAATTATTCTAATATTATGAAATCTCGAATGAAAATTAAATTAATAAAATAATAGAAAATTGCAAGTTGAAACTAAAAATTCAATTAAAAAAAAAAGAGGGAAATTTTGTAATGAAATACAAACCATGTAAGAGAGAGTGTAGGCTTCCACTGGGTAGATAATCATACACCAAAAGCAACTCATCTTTGGAATTATAATATGCTCTCAGGCTAACAATGTTATTATGCCTTAAACCACCAATCATCCTCAGCCACCCATGAACCTCCCTCTTCCGCCTCCTTTCTCTTACTCTCTTCACCACCACCACATCGCCGCCGTCCATCTCCACCTTATAAGTGGTCCCCACTGAACCCTTCCCCAATAACTCAGCTGAGGATTTTAACAGATCATCCACGTCACTAAAACCTTTGCATCCTTCAAACACGACCATCTCCTCGTCCTCTCTGAGCCCACCGATGCCGCCGCCGCTGTAGTAATACCCTCCAATTTGAGGATGGGACCCACTTTTTCTTTTGATAACTTCTCCGTGGGCCATGCTATCTCTTCTCCTTTTTCTTCTATAATAACAACAGCAGGTGATGGTCACGACCGCTGCCACAATCCCCGCCGCGTCGATACCGACGATCAAGAGCACCAACCAATTACTCGCTTTCTTCTCCGTCCCAGCGTTTCCAGACCTGGATTGCACGGGCTGACTACGCACAGTTTGATTGGGGCATTCGCGGCTCAACGGCTGACCACAGAGATTATCATTTCCGGCGAAAGAACTCACCGGAAAACCAGATAGCCAAGCTGGAATTTTACCAGAGAGATGGTTATGCGATACATTAAATTCTAAAATAGAAGAAGATAATGGATTAACAAAATCGATAGTCCCAGTAAAGGAATTGGCCTCCAGTCGTAGCGTGAGCAAGAGCGGCAACGGAGCCAGCTCGCCCATAGGGATATCGCCGGAGAAAAAATTGTGAGAAAGGTCGAGCCGATGGAGCCGGTGGAGATGAGAAACACCAGAAGGGAATGTTCCAAAGAAACGATTGTAAGAGAGATAGAGATGCTTGAGATTTGGCCATGAAGAAGAGAAATTGATATTAGAAGAAGAAGAGAGGCGGTTGTGTTTGAGGCTGAGAAGTCTGAGTTGAGTAAGTCGAGTTAATGGGTGAATAGAACCGGTGAGGTTAAGATTCTCAAGAACGAGTCGGGTAACTCTATGGGTTTTCCGATTGCAGGTGACTCCAAACCAAGAATGATCGGAGCAGGGATTACTGGAGTTTATTACCCAAGAAGAAAGCTCTTGAGAAGGTTCTAATAAGGATGATTTAAAAAACTGTAACGCAGTGAAGTCAGGATTCGATAAAGAGAAAGACCCAGAAACGAACAAGAAGAAGAAGAAGAAGAGAACAGAGAAGGAAACTTGGTTTGTCAACATATTCCTCTTCTTCACTTTCTCGGGAAAGAAAACTAAAATGAAGAAGAAAACAAAGGTTAGAAAATAACGTGTTTTCAGCGGTTTTAGCTAGCCGTTGTTGTGGAAGTAATTGTTTGTGACACAGGTTTACATAATCCGTGATAAGGAGCGTGCGGAGTACGCTTTTTTTTTTTTTCCTTTTTTCTTGCTTTAAAACAAATACATGTTATGTAATTTCCATTTTTCAATTTTTTCTGTATTAATATTTGAATTTTGATTGAAGGTTAATCTTATAATTTTAAAAATATTTTCAAATTTTTATTTTTTCATTATGTTTAGAACATGTATTATTTTTTTAATATTAATTTTAACGGTGAAATTTAAATATTAATATTTATTCATAAAGTAATCTCATTTTATCACTAAATTAAGATATCAATTAGGATATAATATATATTATTGTAATTTTAGCAGTGTTTGTTGTTTGATAAATTGAGTATTTAGGATACTATTTAAAAATTTAGAAGATTAATTGTTTAAAATTATAAATTATGAAAACTGAAATTTTTTTATTTGTTAGTGGTTGAACCTCCAAATTACTAATTAACAAGTTACAATTAACAATTAACAATTAACAATAGTTGAATGAAATAAACTTAAAAGTAGGGGGATATGTGTGAAAGGAAGACGCGTGAGTTAAGCGGTGAAATCCTGTTTGTTTTATAAGAAAGGGACGTATTAGGCTAATATGGAGTCCAGTTGTTGTAAGTATGAAATGGTTGAAATGAGATTATAATCCCATAAAACCTTGTCCAATCAATATAATAATTTTTATATATACAGTGATAATAATGTCATTATCAATTGCAACCGAGTAGTAGTGAACACGGCCATTATGCAATCACTGTATTTTATAAGACTTGTTTATTAGGATAATATGAAAATATACTTTTAATATTTAATTAAAAAATATAAATCAATATTTAATATTTTTTAAAATAAGGAGATGTCTCTAACGTTATAAAAATGAGTCAATATGCCCATTATTATTTTAGTTATCTCATTAATTTATTTTCACGTTATTATTTTTTTAAAAGAAATTAGAATGTACTTATTCAATATCACAATTAATTATATTTAAATTTTTATCATATATTCTAATGATATAATTAAATTTTATTAATAATTACAACTTTCATTATATAAATTTATAAATGGAAAAAATCAAATTATATGTATATGCACACATAAATATTTGTAGGTAAATGTAAATACAAGTTAAAAAAAAAAAGATAAAAGAAGGAAATTTTTTTTTTTAAAAAAAGTATGGAGAGAGAGAGAGATAATAGCAGTAACAAAGATAAGAGGCGCATTGACCCATTTTTATAACGTTAGAGGCATATCCGTACCTCGAAAAATATTAAGTTTTGATATGCACTTTTAGTCAAATATTATGAGTATATTTGCACATTAGGGTTTATTCGTTTGACTTAAATTTAAAAAATATTAGTCATTGTTTAGTTATTGAAAATAGTTTTTATTTTTTTTTAGTTTTATTTTTTATTTTTTAATTTTTTATATTTTTATTTTTTAAATTGAAAATTAGAAAACCAGAAACATATTAATATTTCTTTCTATTTAAAACTTTATTTGTTGATTCATTTCCATTTTCATTTAAAAGATTCCTTTTTTTATTAAATATATAATTATTATTTCCATAACTCTTTATTTTAAAGAATAATGAAAAACATCATAAAATAGTTTTGCATAATATTAGTGTTATTTTATTTTTAAAGTTTCATTTAGAAAATTTTAATAACTGAATACTAAATTTTGAAGTTTCATTTTTTTTTTAAATAATTTTCTGAAAAAGAAGTTTTGTTTCTCATAACTAAATAAGACTTTAAATTTTATAAAAATTTAATCTGTATAATTCATAATTTTCTTTATCAATTTAAAAATTCACAATTCCGACTAATGAACATGGTTACGTATTAATGATATATCAAAAGTCTTAAACCCATTGTTTTAAAAATTGGACCGATCGATTAAGTAAAAAATTATCTTTCAAAACGATGTCATTTTGACATTGAAAAATTAAAAAATAAATAATAAATAAATAAAAAGAGTCGATCGGACTGGCAAACTAAACCGATCGAATCTTGAACAGATGATTTGATCGGTTCGATCACTGATTCGGTTTTTAAAACACTGCTTAAAACTTTTTTTTTTATTTTTAATGATTTTCATTTATTTTTTATAATATAAATTATTTTGACAATTAAACAATAAAAAATATTTATTTATTTATTTTGCCAAATTAAAAAGTATTTATTTGGTTATATGTTATTTGAAAACAAAGAAGAGGCAGGTGACAGTTCCAAATGGAGAAGGATTGTGTATGTGGCCCATTAAGACTTTAAAGAGAATGGAAAAGTCTATTGAAATTTATCCCCAATCCAAAAAAAGCCCAGGCCAACCATCTTGCAAATCCATAACATGCAGCAGAAAGCCAAAAAAAAAAAACTTTTTAATATGACAATACAACCACAACCACACCCTCATCTTTATAATTCTGTATCCTTTTTCCATTATTAAACCTAAATTCTACCACTAAATTTTTAATAAACTGATATTTTAACTATGTATAAAATTTGATCCTAATTATTACTTCATCTTTGTATTTTGAAAAATATATTAAAACATTCTTAATATTTTAATTATTTTATCCATTAAAATTACTGATTAAAATCATAAAAAAAAAATAACATTTAATAATTATAAATTTTCTATCTCTCAATTTTATTTTAATTTTTAAATGAATTTTTTAGAAAAACATACACTTCTCTTTCACACTACATCACACAAGTAACTGTATTCTCTCTCTCTAGATGTAGATTTCACCACTTCTTTATCTATCCCTCATTTCACTTCACATCCCTCATTTCACTTCACACTTCTATTCATTTTTTAAGAAATTCAAAATCAAATTAAGAAGGTAAATGATAAAGACCATCCCCAACAAGCTCTTAAATTTTTTTTCTTTCTCTATTTTAGAGAGTATGTCTAATAATTATATTTTCACAAGCCTCCTAAATATTCCTCATTCTCTAAAAATTTTTAAGAGTCACAATCTCTCTCCTTAAACTTAAGGAGAGAAAATGACTCTTAAAACTCTTAAGAAATTTTTTATTATTTCTCTATCTTTTTTTTCCTTTAATATTTTCTTTTTCTTTTCTTTTTTTCATTTATTTCATTTTTAAATTATTATTATTGTTGTTATTATTAATAAAAATTTATTATTATTAATTTACTATATTATTATTAAAATATTATTTTATAATATTTTAAATCAAATTATTCTTTTTTAGTAGTAAACATTTTATGTAAAGTAAAAGAAATAAAATTATAGTATAATAATAATAATAGTTTGTTATAATATTTTTATTAAATTATATTTTTTTTAGTTGTAAAAATTTTATATAGAGTAGAAGAAATGATAATAATAATAATAATAATAATAATAATAATAATAATAATAATAATAATAATTTGTTATAATATTTTTAAAAAGATTATATTTTTTAACTATAAAAATTTTATGTAGAGTAAAGAAAATGAAATTATAAATTTATGTATAAAGAAATGAAATTGTATATTTATTAATAAAATAATGAAATAGGAAGTGAAATAAAGAGTTTTGTTGAAATATGCACATTTTTCAAGATAAATTAAAATAATGAGTTAATTGTTTATAATATAATAGGGAGCAAAATAGAGAGTATTGTTGAATATGCCCTAAGAAAAACATAAAATGGGGAGAATGAGGACAATGGCGGATGCATAATTTAAATAAGAGTGAGTTGGAAGGAAGAGAGGACGATAATAATTTTTTTTAATATATTAATAAAAAAATTCAGCATTCTTTTATTATACAATAATAATAATAATAATAATAATAATAATGAAGGAAAACAATTAAAAAAATAAAATGTACACGGATTGAGTATTAAGATCCATTTACTCTGTAGATAAATTGAATAGAGCCGATTGGCTATTCGAAATCCAAAGTAATGAGATAGTCCAAATCAGCCCCTGTATCCGCCTTAACACTATATTTAGGAAGAGGGGAAAAGGAGGAGAATGGAAAGGGGGTTGGAGAAAGGGAGTGGTGGTAGGGTATTTCTCTTGTTTGGAAATATGGAAAAATATTTGGAAAAATGATTGTTAATAGTATATTTTTCTCTTGACACCACCAAATTTTTTTCTCCTGGATTTGGAGAGGAAAAGGTGGAAGGAAATATATTTTTATTATGAAATTATCAATTTACCCATAATCATCATATTGATTATTTTTTATAAATATAAGACAATATTAATTTTTTTTTTATGGTTTTCAATTAGTTATATATCAAATTGCATTTTTTTAAAAAATATTATTATAATTAATGTGATCAATATATATATATATATAGAGAGAGAGAGAGAGAGAGAGAGAGAGAGAGAGAGAGAGAGAGAGGGAGAGAGAGAGAGAGAGAGAGAGCATGGGTAAATTAGTAATTTCATTTGATTTTTTTTTCCCTTTATTTTCTATAATTTTCCAAACAAGGAAAAATATTTTCTATAGTTTTTCTTTTTTCCTCTTTTCATAGCTTTCCAAACAATGCGAAAAAAATAACTTTTTTCACAATTTTTATTCTTTTTTCCACCTTTTTTTCTTCGCCCTTTCTTTTTCCACCCTACTTTTTTTTTTTTTCCAAACAAAGGCTAAATAAGAAAGGAAAGAGAAAGAATAGTAATTTAAACGATTAAATAGTAATTTAATCCAACTATCTTTTTTAACAGTGAAAAACCAACCAGTAAGTAGACGAGCTCACTAGGACTGAACGCACCTAATCACAGCTCCCCTCCGTTAAAAAAAAAAAAAGAAAAAGAAAAAAGCTCTGACAAAATTCCAACTGCTCCTGTAAACAAGACAAGACCTCACCCAAAACCACTTGCACTCCAATTGAGATGATATTAGGCTGGGTTCAAGTCAGCCCACTTCAAAAAGCCCAAAATCAAACCCAACCCAACCCACTTGAAAGTCAAAGTCATGAAGATTTCTAGGGCCAAAGAGTTGGGACTTGAGGAATTCCATTGCATGCATGCAAATGATTAAATGGAGTGGACCCATTTGATTTTACATTAATCAAAGTGACCAAACTCTTTAATCTATCCATTCCAAAAGTTCCCACTCATATTCTTATTCTTTGTTTCCATGCCCAAACAGACCCCTATCAACTTGGCATTTTCAATTTGATATGCTCCCTCTTTAGATCTTGCCTTGATTGCTATGTATTATTCTACTTGAATATAATAAACATCATACATCACATTTATTAAACAAAACCATGCACATCAAAAGACCTAATCCATTCCCAAGTCCTTTTTTTTGACCTAATTCATTCACTTGTTTATGTTTATTATTGCTTTAGTCGTTTATTTCATTTTTTTTTCCCAACTCTAGATGGTGTATATGAGTTGATTTGGTCAAATTCTAAGTAATATGTCAAATTAAATTGATATTTTTAATTTAATAAATCTTTAAATCAAAACTAAATAAGATGATGTGAAACCAATAATTTTGAGTTGGTTTGGTTTACTAAAAATGATATCGGTTCAGTTTATACCGAATTAAATTTTATATTTATTTTAAATTTAAATTGATTTCCATTAAACATTTATTTTCACTTCTAAAAATTGTAAAAAATAAAATAAAATATATATATATATATGTGTGTGTGTGTGTGTGTGTGTGAAATAGACAAAAGGAAAAAATAAATTAAGAAATGAAAAGAAATTAACATTAATCATATTTAAATTAAACTTAACCATTAAAATGAATATGAAAAAATAATGAAATATTTTAATAAATATAAGATATTATTAAATAAAATTATTATGAAATTATCTACTAAAATAGTATTAAAAATTTTGATGAATTATTCAATTAATAATCTCTTTTTATATACTATTATAATTTAATATTTTATAATATATTTTTATATATATTTAATATTTCGAGTTGGTTAGAGCTATAATGGTTTGAAATTTTATTAAATCACAAATTAAATTAAAATTCAATTTGTTTATTTTTTAAATTATGACCAACTCTATATATTTAGAAACCATAATTTTTAATTTGATTTGAATGAATTGATGGGTTTGATCGTGTTATTTTTTTTTTTTTTTTTTTAATAGCTCTACCCACTTGGGTCAATGTATCATGTATATTAGATAATCAATCCAATCCAGACACACCATTTATGCTAATAATAAGATTTATGAAATTATAACCCTAAAACTGTATTTTTTTTAATCTAATTTAAATTTAAATCCATAAAATGAAAAATACATATATTTTTACTCTTAACAATTAAAATTACCCTTAAAATTTTACAAAATTATTTATTGGACAAAATAATTAGAAAAACTTTATTTCATATGTATATAAAGGATGAAGATGGTGTGAGTTTAAATGTTCAGATCTCTCAAAATATAAAACAAATAGTCTTAAAAAAAACAAACTTTGAACCATTAAAATATTGAATTATAAAATAAAGATAGACAGTCAGACCGCTAAATCACTGAACTATTGAATTATAAAATAGACACTACACTCTCAACCGTTAAAGTTACTGACTAATGATCTCAACTTCTTATTATTGAATGGTATAGTATTCTTATTAAATGGTAAAAAACTTTGCTAATATAAAATTAGAATTGTCAAATAAAATAAGAAATAAAATCACCTTTCAATTCTCTAATTGTTAAGATTGATTCATGTAATCATATAAAATAAAGTAACTATTTGGTTCAATTCTAATATGAAATAATCACTGATTTATTGATATTAAACTTATCTTCAAACTGAAACATTTCAAATTCTAGTTGCAATTAGAGGTAAATTATATAATAAATAAATAAAGAGAGAAATAATCATTTAATGAAATAAAATATATCTTATTTCTATCCAATTCCATGGATGAGATGCAAAAGCCATTTATTACAAACAACAAAAGAATGCCATTTCTCCATCACCACGCAAAAGGCCAAAGGCCAAAAAGGGTAAATAAATAAAAAAGAAATGTTGATGATAATACCAAAAATTCATAAAATAAAATAAAAGCCAAATTATAGAAAGAAAAAATTTAAAATTTCTTGATTTCAACATTTCTTTTTTTTTTTTTTTTTCATCCCTTAATCTACTAACAATCTCAATTTCCTTTTACCAATCCCATAATTGCACTTTAATACTCCTCAAAAGTTTACAAACCTCAAAAAAAAAAAAAAAAAAAAAAAAAAAGTTATTTAAAAACAGGAAAAAAACACGGTAATTATCAGATCAGAAAGTCCACTTCCAGATCTTGATTCTCAGATCAACTTCGCACTTAGAGCCAGTAGTAACGGCGACCGTCGGAGACTTACCTTTCGGTACAACTCCTTTAATTCCGTCACACGTAACTCTAATTCCGACCTTCCTCGTCTTTAGCCCACCTATTTTCACTTTCACTTTAGTATCCAATTGGATCTTCAATGTTACCGCACCGGTCGTCTTCTTCAGATCCGATCTCAAAGTGTTAACCGACTCCGCATCCAGATCATTTGACCCTGAAACGACAACGTTTCTAAAACTCGTCTCATTCTTCTTGCTCAAGCTATAAGCAGGCAATGTCCCGTTCCCGAGAAACACATCGTTGGAGAATGAAGATACGGTGAACGAATCGTAGAAGAAAGTGAGGTGAGAGTTAGGATTTTTAGAGATAACAGTGAGATTAAGAAGAGTAGAGAGGTGAGAGGAGGCGGAATCAGCAGAAGTAGTGAGATTTAAGCGGTGGATGCGCAGAGAAGGGATAGAAAAGTCCGGTCGGTGAGGTCGGTAAAGGATATAAAGAGCAGCTCCAGCAATTGCAGCAAGAAGGATTAACAAGAGGAGAATAAGAATACTCCAGAAGCAAAAACAGCAGCAAATACTCCGGCCACTACGAGTATGACGACGACGAGATTGTGGACGGTAAGGAGGGCGAGCTGTAGGGTTATAGAGATGAGATTTGTTAGTAGCAGGTGTTGGATTAGCAGTAGCGGCGGCTGCGGTGGTTGTGTTATTGGCAGTATTGCCATTGGCGGCGGGTTTTGAAGAAGGAAAAACTCTATCCGACATGTTTAGAGCGAAAATTGCAATGAAAGAAAAGAAAATTGACAAGTGAAGTGAAATGGCAGAGAGAGTTAGAAGATAATAACAGAAGGAAGAATAAGAGAAAGAAAGGTACAATCTACCGCCGGAGATGCTTACAGGCGAACAAATTTTGGGGGAATCTGAGACTGAGAAGAGAGAGAAAGAATTAGCTGTAAAATTTATAACTTTGAGGCCAAGTTTCTAAATTCCAACTTTCTATTGTGGTTTTATGTGATGTTTTAACTTTTAATTGGGACATCTAAACTACACACTTAGACTTGAGTTTGGTGCTTCACACGTGGGTCCTTTTATTAAATCATTATAATCAGATGGTTGATTTTTTATTTTTATTTTGAATTAATTATGGTTTATTATGTGTTTTTGACTGTTTTTTTTTTTTTTTTAAACTACAATTACTATACATAAATTGTTGTTGTCTTTATCACTAATTATAAGCTGGACTTGCCATTTAACTGAGGTTGTTTCTTTTTCACTTCTTTACCTAAATTTCTGTCTTCCTTCCTTAAAATTCTATTCATACGACTTATTTTATTCTCTGCTTGTTTGTATTGTTTGATGTAATATTAGATATTCACTTTACATGTTTTTATGTTCAAAGAAATTTGTATTCAGCCACTGATAATTAATGAAATTTTATTTTATTTAAAAAAAAATATTTTTATGCTCAAAAAAATATTTTTTTTTTCCTTCAATTTTTTAATTTCAGAGTGTCACTCCCTCTTTTTTTTATTTTAAATTTATTTTCAATTGAAATTTAAATTTCTAACAACGATTTTCAGTATCAATTAACAAAAATTCATAGGTATTTGATAAAAATCAATATGAAATATAAAAAATTAAATTAAATACATAAATTATTGTGCATATTACATATGTGAAACATATAAATATTTAAATGAACTTTAGTATAACAACTATATCAAAATGAATCTTCTTCCAACAAAGAATTATAATAAATTGGGTAAGGGAAAAAAAAAGGAAAATGATTTTGAGTCTTGACTCTTAAATCTCAATTAATGTTTAAGGAAACAATAAGAAGAAAATAATTTTGCATTGAGTAGAAGTTATGGTGAAAAGAAGTAGAGAGATAATAAAAATCCCAAATGCTAAAGAGAACAGAAAAAAGGAAGTGATAGCCAAATTTTCTTCCCCCCACAAAAAAAAAATATATATATATATATATATATATATATATATATAAAGGCCAAAGTTGCTGTTGTGGGAAGGCAACTTAATGTGGTAGCTATAGATGTACCAAATCCTTGCCCATAAAGGGCAATGAACCACCGACGAGTCTGTCTCGGTAGTTGTTTCGAAATCTCTGGGCAATTTCTGCAGGCTAAGCGCAAAAAAAAAAAAAAA
>CATKHJ010265196.1:0-19783 GCA_949750685.1 Vernicia montana | reverse complement strand
TTGAAAAGACTTGACTAATCCATAGAACATAAAAGAAATCCAAACACCTAAGGTTTGCCAAAGTAGATCTTGATTTCATTTGGACAACCAAAGAGAGGAAGTCAAGAACATCTAAGGAAACTAAAGGAGCTTGATAGAGGAAGCTTGGTGTGGAAATTCTAGAGGCTTCACGCTTGGGGAGCTCAAGGAAAAGGAAGAATCAAAGTCTTGGCTTCAAGAGGTAATTTGATTACCATTTGTTCTTTCTTTTCTAGCATATGTATTTTTCACGTTAATTAAGAGATTGCTTGGAAAGTTTATTGGACTCAAACCATAAGGTGTTGTGAAATTTTAAAGTGTTTGAGATTTCACAAACCTACCAATTCCGCTGCGCTTGGGCCTAATATCCCTTCATAGAGATCATGAAAGGATTCACCAAAGAGGAGAAACTCAATTGGGCAAAATTACAACCCAAACTAGTTCTACCTAATAAAGTCTCAAAAATTTCAGATTTTAGAGTCCTAGGAATTGAAGGAGATGTTGTTCAATACTTGAACAATGTTCAATGGATGACATTTATCTTTCCTACGGAAGATGGACATGAGGAGCTAACTAAAGAGTTTCTTGCAACTTTTGTTCTTGAAAAGAAATTTTTAGCTACATATGGCTACTATAGAATTCATTTTCGATTTGTTCAAAAAGAAATATGGGCTAAAACTAGATGAAGTGGCAGATGTCTTCGGGTTTCAAAAGGAAGGGGCCTCCAATCTAAACAAACTAGATATGGACTTTAATGAATTTTGGAGGGAGCTATCAATTGAATCAAGGTATGACCCAAAATCTTCCTTAGCCAAACATTTCAAAACCTTATACTTTTGGGTGCTATATCACATTATCACCTTCTCTATAAATACAAGAGGAGATGGTAATGAGAAAGTCACTAAAAAGGACCTTTTCTTCCTCTATGGTCTCATAAAAAACCAATCCATTCAAACCGCCCGTTTCCTAATATACCAATTCCTACACCTAGCCAAAACATCTAAAGGTATTATTCTTCTTTCTTCTTATATAACAAGGATTGCTAATCATGTTGGTGCTCTCACTTTGCCCAACAAAGCCATTCTCCAAACCCTTCTTTCACTTACTTCAAAAATGTTAGACATAGAATATATGATACACTCTAAATGCATTAGAGAAAGAAATAATGCATATGAGTACATTTTTGGAGAGGTGGAGGTACTAGAAAAATCAAGGAAGAGATCAAGAGTGGCAATTCCTAGTGGAGAACCCTCACAAGTGGAGGAAAGGATTTCTAAAGCACAAGGAACTCAAACTTCTTCTAGAGTTCCATCTACTTCTAAAGTTGAAAAAATGTTCACCAAGATTATGAAAAGGCTCATCCTTCTCGATCACATGCATGGAGACATTGTGGATATGCAAAACAAAATGGGCATTCCTTCATGTAACTTGAAGGATTGGGAATTTAGTGATGAAGAGGTACAAGAAGAAGAAGAATAAGAAGAAGAACCCTAGAGCTTGGGGCATAAAATATTTTATCTTTCAATTTTCTATTTGTTTTATTTTTTATTTTTTTTAGCATCTTGTATTTCCTTTATTTATTTTCTTTCTTTTATTTTGGCTTACATGATGCATTTTTATGCTTTCCTTATTTATTTTCCCTTAATTACCTTATTATGATTTATACTTAAATTTAGTTCTTGTTCCTTCTTAAATTGCCATTAGTCATTATCAATTGCCTTAGCTTTCTCTTTTTGATCTTGCTAAAGGGGGAGAAGTATAATGAATTTGATAATTTATTTGACTAAGGGGGAGAATTTGAAAATCTATTTGTTTAAGGGGGAGCAAAAATAAATTTATTTGATTAAGGGGGAGAAAATAAAATTTTCCTTAAAAGGATATTTTTTTTAAGGGGGAGCTTAATATTTCAGTTACTTCATTTTATTTTATCTCAAATTCAATTTAATTGTCAAAATAAAAAAGGGAGAGATTGTTGACCTAAATTGGGCTTCCAATGTAGTCAATCTTTATTTTGATCTTGACAATCAAATTAAATAATTCTAATATTTCATCTAAGTGTATTTTGACAGATAAAATACCTTAGAAAATCTTGGGATTCAAGAACTTATAAAAATCTCTAAGTATTCTGTTGGACTCGTAATTCGCACCCGTAACAAGCCTATAGTGCCCTCAACATCAATGTCGCAACTGCACCAACCTTATCGCGACCGTAATATAGCTCTTGGCTTGAATTGCATATTTCATCCAGAGAGGTTTGCGGTTAGTTTAGCAACTACAACTCCGAGTGCAAAAAACATATCGCGACCACGACCTGCCTGTTACGACCGCAATTTTCATAAGACTAAGAAGAGTAACAATGGTAACATCAATAGTAAACAAAAATCTACCACGTGGCATTAGTCGTTGAACACATATGAATGCAGTGACCACAATATGCATATCACGACTGCAATATAGTTATGGCGACCGCGATTCTTGTTTGACAGAGCATTTAATGCAGATTTTCTAACCGTTGGAGTTGGATTTTCTTTGAGCTTATGCGTAACAACTCTTTGGTGGGGGGAAACTATAAATACCCCCACCAAAGGACTTTAAGATACACCAACAACTTCTCCAACAACCAAACTCTTGCAAATTTAATTCTCAAGCTTTCAATTTTTCATTTAACACTTTGTGTGTTAGTTGTAAGAAAATTCATTGCTCAAAGGTTTAGTGTTAGCCATTAAACACTATCTAGGTTGGGAAGTGATCCTTTGTAAAAACTGTTGTTGGGTTTGAGTGTTAGCCTTAGTGAAAACACTTGTGAGGTTTTAGTATGAGCCTATTGAAAACACTTGTAAAGTTTGGTGTGAGCTTAAACACTAAGTTGAGAGTGAACTTGTTAAAACTCCATTGATAGTGAAATACACAATTGGTGATTAGGGAGTGGATGTAGGATTGGTTATAATCCAAACCATAATAAATTCCTTATGTTCTTTCTATTCTTTCATCCTTACTCAATTATTTTTTTTAATTACCCACCAATTCAACCCCCATTTTCGTGGTTCTTATTGGGCAACAATAAGAAAATATTAGATTATGTTATTCAGGAGTATATATATTTTAGTCAAATTGAATTACTAAAAAGTTTATAGAAGTATTAAAATATATTTTTTGGAGTGTCAAAATTATTAAGTTAATAATAATAATAATAATAATAATAATAATAATAATAATAATGTTGTTCACAAGCCTATTAATCGAGCTGTTTGCGAGCTTGTTAATGAGCTTATAATCGGGCTGTTCATGAGCCTAATCGAGCTGAGCTTAATTTTGCTCAAGCTCAGTTCGTTTATTCATCGAGTCTTAAAGTAAGGCTCAAGCTTGACTTGTTTATAAAATGAACCGAAAGCGAATAAGCTTTTATCGAGCCGCTTGCGAACGACTCGACTCATTTACATGCCTAGTCTAATTGGACCAAAATTTTTTACAACATCCATATTGAACTTTAGGGTAAAGTTTAGCTCTTAAATTAAGTCTTTCCTCGACCATACTTTTAATAATATGATTTTTTATTTAATTTTAATGTGATTTTTATATTAATTTTTAAAGAAATTAACTGGATATTTTTAAGAATTATTATTATTATTGCTCAGCATTGATTGACCCATTGGAGAGCCAATCAGTGGCTGGTATTCTGAGAGAGAGAGAGAGAGAGAGGATTTGCTCGCCAATTGAAATACGTTCGCTGACCGTTGGACCGCATGCACCCCACCAACTTATAGCCCAGTTATTTGTGAGTTTCCAACTAGAAGTGCATTGCCATCGGTCACTGAAGCAGCCTTCACGCATCGTCTGAAGTGACTGCCAATGAGGATCATCTGGAGCTATTTTTGGCTAGGTTCAAACTCTGTTTTTGGTGATTCTCATACGGTTGGACTCCTCTCCTCCTAAACTTTCATTTGACATCTCATTTGCCTATTTTGGTGGACTTGAACATTTGGCCGGAAAACAGTGAGTAAGGAACTTTCGTTGACGATTTTCGGCAATCTCCGACGAGTGAGGGAGAGTGGCAGTGGTTTTCGAAACCCTCATGTTGAAATGAATCCATTGATACCTATTTCGCCACTAATGATAGTTTTCCAGCGATACTCTGGTGAGTAATGACCAGTAGCTCCAGAATGAGTTTTAGACACATGTTTGACATTTAAATCCTTACATATATGATTGACTTTGGAATGATTAATTATAATTAATAGGGATATTAATTGAGAATATTAACTGAGAATTTTATTAATATTGGGATTTGCTAATTCTATGTTATGAGAAAGAAGTGATGATATTATATGATTGTTGATTTATAGAGGCCCAAATGTCGCATTTGAGATTTATTTCAGTCTGTTGTCTGCGTTTCAGGAGGATTAGGTCTATTTTAGGAGAAATTTTACTAAATTTTTGGAAGAATTTTTCGTAGTTTGTGGGATGAGTTTGTCGTTTAATTCTTATAATTTCTATTCTGATGATCCTTTCTATTCCTTAGATCATCCATGACCATCTTCTGCAGCTCCATGTCCGAGCCAGTGATCAAGTGTGAGTTTCCTCATCAGGGCTGTGAGTGATACTATCTAATATATTTTCCTGCTCTCCATGCATTTACATATGTTGTATGTATATATATAATTATACATTATTAATATCAATTGAACATAATCACATATGCTTGTGAATGCTTCACTATAATTTGCAATAAATATTATTAGTGGGTGCTAGATAGGATTAGGATGACATAGGATCACTTAGGATTGTGATTATGATTATGAGATGATGAGCTATGACTGGTGTATGATGGTTGCTGCCCTATGTATTGGATCTTAAAAGAAAACATTTGGATTTAGAGAGCCAGATAGGGGGATTGACTTCCCAGATTGAAATTTAATGTGGTTCCTATGGACTAATTCTCATCCTTGAATGATTATATGATTATTTGACTATTTGGCATGATGCATGAGCATTACTATTATTAGAATGATTGTAGGACACTAGGTTTTTTCAATTAGTTAGTATCATTCACTGAGTTGTAGCACTCACCCTTGTCCCCTTAATTTTTTAGATTGCAGGTTGAGCCCTAAAAGAAGTAAATTTTTATTAAGCATCCTTGCCCTTGTTCTCCACTAGTGGATCTTATCTTATTTATTTGTATATGTATTTCATTATGTATTGTACTATGTTATGCATTCTAGAATTCTACAATTACAGTAGAGTATGGATGTTTGTTTGTATGTATGAACAATATGTATTATTGTTGTATGATGATTTGAGAATAGCAGAGCTTCCTCTAGTTGATGATGAGATTCACTGTTAAACAAGAGCTTGATGATTAGGGATGGCAATAGGGAGGGTTTTCCATTACGGGGCGGGGCGGGGCTGGTATTCACAGGTATACCTGCTTTTATTTTATATTTATTTTTTCTTTAAAAATAATTACTTAATATTAATTTTTCATATATATATATATATATATATATATATATATATATTGAAAATTAAAAAAATTTATAATATATATAATCGGGTTGGGTACGAGGCGGGTATATACTATACCTGTACTCGATCCGAACTCGTAACGAGTATTAAAATTTAAACCAGTACCCACCCTACCATTAAATGGGGTTGGTAAAACCCGACCCATTAAGGTCAGGTCAAAACAGGTACTCGCCAGATCGGGTCAAATTGCCATCCCTACTGATGATTTTGAGATTTTTAGATGATAGCCCTGAGTGGCTTTATTGTGATGATATACACAGGTTCTATTTAACATGTGGGCTCATAGCCCTTGAGATATGATAGATGTAGAAAAGATATTGTAGATTTTCTATTGATTAGACAAGTCAAGCTGACTACGAGCTCTGAAAGCCTTATGCTTTCATGTGTCTTAGTACCGATCACGTGCCCCCTAGAGTCGGGTCGTGATAAAGTTGGTATCAGAGTTTTAGGTTTATTTTCCTAAGGAATTATAATTGCAGAGCATAGGATTCCAACATGTCTTTCTTGCTTATAGTTTCTACAGTACAATGATATATATATAATAAGTGGGCCCACAACCCTTGATATATGATAGATGCAGGTAGGATATTGTAGATTTTTTATTGATTAGACAAGTCAAGCTGACTACGGGCTCTGGAAGCCTTATGCTTTCCCGTGCGCTAGTGCTAGTCATGCGCCCCTTAGAGTTGGGTCGTGACAAAGTTGGTATCAGAGCTTTAGGTATATTTTCTTAGAAAATGGTAATTGCAGAGCATAGGATTCCAACACGTCTTTCTATGTCTTCTTTACTTATAGTTTATGCAGTACCGTGATATATATATAATAGGTGGGCCCATAGCCCTTGTTATATATAGATGCAGACAAGATATTACCAATTTTCTATTGATTAGACAGGTCAAGCTGACTACAGGCTCTGAAAGCTTTATGCTTTCTCGTGCCTTAGGTCACGTGCCCCTTAGAGTCGGGTCGTGAAAAAATTGGTATTATAGCTTTAGGTTTATTTTCCTAGGAAATTATAATTGTAGAGCATAGGATTCCAACACGTACGTCTTTCTATGTCTCTCCTACTTATAGTTTCTACAGTATTGTGATGTGTGTGTGTGGACTACCTTTCTCCACTTGATAAGCTATTATGTTCCTTTTTAGTAAGATGAACATTAGAGCGAGAAAAGCAGCTGCAAGAGCGCAAGCCATCGCTATGAAGTAAGCTGCTCTAGAGGAGGAGGGCTTTACAAGTCCAGTAGCAGTAGCCCCTGGAACATCGAGGGAGGCATAGGCAGGCTAGAGAGGAGGCACCTACTGGTGTAGATGCCATACTTGTTGGATTTTAGAGGATTATGGATGATGTGACTCAAGCCATTCCTTTAGCAGCTTCATCTGCAGCAACTGTAGTATCTTTTGAGAGGTTCATCAAGCAGCATCCCCCTATTTATTCTGGTGATAAGGAACAAGCCCATGACTTTCTTGATAATATCAAACATATTTGTTTAGAGTTGGGTTGCACAGATACCAAATCTATCTACTTTACCAGTCGTAGGCTAGAAGGATCTGCTCTAGCTTGATATAAGGATTATGTGAGGCCAAGATATCAATATATGACTTAGGATGATTTCAATAGAGAGTTCTTGGCATGATTTGTTCCTTCTAGCTTTGTACACTGAAAGATGATAAAGCTTGAGGGTTTAAAGAAAGATGAGCATACTTTTGTGTCAGAATTTTCTACTAAGTTCTTGGGATTGTGTAGATTTGTACATGATGCAGTACCAAATGAGGAAGCCTAGAAATTCATATATGTCAGGGCTTTGGGTGATGAGTATAAATCCTTTCTTAGTGGATGTCAAGGTTGTCCTTTCAGTGAGTTGGTAGATGATGCCTATGATATAGAGTTCACCATTAATGAAAAGAAGAAGAAGACTAGAGGAGCTAACCGTTATGAGGGTTAGGACATATCTAGTTTTGTTGGTTCTAGTGGCACCTTCACTATGGGGACTTACTCCACAAAGTCATAGGGTTCTAAGAGACATAGGGGCAGAAGTAAGACTAAAGGTGGATTTAAACATAGCAGAGGCTACAGTGGTGGTAGTGGTTGTTCTAGCTTTGGTGGTTCAAGTTCTAGCTTTAGTTTTAGTGCCACAGTATGTATTAGATGTGGTAGAGCCTATTAAGGGCAATGTTTGCAAGGATCAGGTGTCTGTTTTAGTTATGTCCAGTCAGGCCACTTTTTTAGGGATTGCCCTGTATTTAGTGGTCAGAAAGCATTTACTTAGGGATCCATGGCTAGTTTAGCCTAATCTATGCATACTTCAGCTCATTCTCAGTATAGAGGATGATTCAGTAGCAATAAGGCCGTGGTTTTAGAGGCAAAGGTAGAGGACAAAGTTAGGGATAGGGATAGGGTTCTAGCTATGTAGGCAGAGGACAAAATCAGGGTCAGGCTAGGGTCTTCACTCTCACACATCAGGATGCTCATACTTCAAATGCTATGGTGGCAGGTATTCTTTCTATATATTCTTTAGAAGCACATGTGTAATTATATCTGGGTGCTATGCACTACTTTGTATCCCTTAGTTTTGTAATGAAGTTTGACATGATGCTTATCAGTCTTGAGTGTCCATTGTCAGTTGCCACTTCTATGAGTGATTCTTTGTTGGTGGACACAACCTTTCTAACATATCCATTTCGGATTGAGGGAAGAATTCTTCTTGCTAATTTGATTTTGCTTGATGCGATGGATTTTAATGTGATTTTGGGTATGGATTGGTTGTCAACCCATTATGCTACCCTTGATTGCCGCAACAAAGAAGTTGTCTTCTATATACTAAGTGATACGGAGTTTTCTTTTAAGAGAGATAAAAGTGTTGCTCCCTATAACCTTGTCTTAACTATTAATGTTAGAAAGATTTTACGTTGTGGCTGTCAAGGTTATTTTGCTTTGGTGAGAGATATTTCCATGGATGTTGGAAATGTGGGAAACTTGCCAGTAGTGAATGAATTCCCTAATGTGTTCCCTAAAGAGCTTTCAGGATTGCCTCATGATAGGGAGATAGAATTAGGTATTGATGTGGTACTTGGAACAAACCCTATATTTATGCCACCCTATAGGACGACACCTGCAGAATTAAAGGAGCTTAAGGAGTAGTTGCAATATCTTCTGGATAAGGGTTTCGTCCAGCCTAGTACTTCACCTTGGGGCTCTCCTATGTCTTTTGTGAAGAAAAAAGATGGATCTATGCACCTTTGTATTGATTACAGACAATTGAACAAAGTGACAATAAAGAACAAGTATCCTCTTCCTCGAATTGATGATTTGTTCGATCAACTTCAGGGTGCTCAATGTTTTTCTGAGATTGATCTTCATTCTAGGTATCATCAATTAAGGATTAGAAAAGAAGATATATCTAAGACATCATTTAAAACTTGGTCTGGGCATTATGATTTCCTTGGGATGTCTTTTGGACTCACTAATGTACCTGTTGTGTTCATGGATCTTATGGATAAGGTGTTTAAATCATTCTTGAATCACTTTGTCATTGTGTTTATTGATGACTTATTGGTATACTCAAGAACTCCTGAAAAGCATGCCTAATATATAAAGATGGTTTTACAGACTTTGAGAAACCATCAACTGTATGTCAAGTTCTCTAAATGTGAATTCTGGTTGGATAGTGTAGCCTTTTTGGGACATGTTGTTACTAAGGATGGCATTATGGTGGACCCTAAAAAGGTGAAAGCTATCACAAATTGGTTAAGGCCTATTACAGTCACAATGGTTCACAGCTTTCTTGGATTAGCAGGCTATTATCACCAATTCTAAGATTTTTCAAGGGTAACAACTCTTCTTACTCAATTAACTCAAAAGAATGCAAAAATTTAGTGGAGTGAAACGAGTGAAGATAGTTTCTAAAGGCTTAAAAATTTTCTTACCTCAGCTCTAGTATTAGCTTTACCTTCAGGTATAGGTGGTTACACTGTTTACTGTGATGCTTCGAGAGTTAGCTTGGGGTGTGTACTGATGCAGCATGGTAAAGTAATTGCTTATGTCTCTCGCCAGTTGAAGAAGCATGATCAGAATTATCTCACCCATGACTTAGAAATGGCAGCAATGATCTTTGCCTTGAAAATTTGGAGGCATTACTTGTATGGTGAGACCTGTGAGATATGCACCGATCACAAGGGTATGAAGTTTATCTTTAACAGAGGGATTTGAACTAGAGGCATAAGAGATGGATAGAGCTTTTAAAAACTATGACTACACCATTCTTTACCACCCTGATAAAACAAATATTGTAGCTGATGCCTTAAGTAGGAAATCCTCTAGTAGCTTAGCTCATATTATAGTGGAGAAGAGGCGTATAATTAAAGAGTTGCAGGAACTGTTTGATGAAGGTTTACAACTAGAGGTGTACAGTTCTGGAGTACTGTTAGCACACTTTAAAGTCCATTTAGTTCTAGTAGAGAGAATTAAGGTGGCTAAGAGATGAGACCTACAGTTGTGGAAAATCATTGAAGAGGTGCTGGAAGGTAGTACCAGAGACTTCGTGATTGATGATAATGGAGTGCTTCGACATGGTTCTCATTTATGTGTTCCTGATATGGATAATTTAATAAAAGAGATCACGAAAGAGTCATACCTTACAGTGTATAATGTGCACCCAGATTCCACCAAGATGTACCGTGACCTGAAGGGTATTTATTGATGGAATGGCATGAAGAAAGATATTGCTAAATTTGTCTCTAAGTGCCTAGCCTATCAATAAGTAAAGTTGGAGAATCAAAAGCCTTTTGGATTATTGCAGCCACTTCCCATTCTTGAGTGGAAGTGAGAGAGGATTACTATAGATTTTATGAATGAGTTACCTAAGACCATTTTAGGGTACGACTCTATATGGGATATATTGGACTGATTAACCAAATCAGCACACCTCATTCCTGTGAAAGTCAATTACTCTGTGGCTAGGTATGTGAGGCTATATGTTGAAAAGATAGTTGTATACATAGAGTTCTAGTCTCCATTGTGTTAGATAGAGGGCCCCAGTTCACTTCCAGGTTTTGAAAATTCTTGCAAGAAGCTCAAAGTACGAGGTTAGATTTCAGTATAACTTTCCACCCTTAGAAAGATGGTCAGTCTGAGAGAACCATTTAGACCTTGGAAGACATGCTTAAGATGTGTATACTTGATTTTGGAGGTCATTGGGATTAGCACCTGCCATTGATTAAGTTTGCTTATAATAACAGTTATCATGCCAATATTGAGATGGCAGCTTATGAGGCTTTGTATGGCAGGAAGTGTAGATTCTCAGTTTGTTGGGAAGAGGTTGGAGAGAGACAACTAGCAGGACCTGACTTGGTCCATACCACTTATGAGAAAGTTCTTATAATCCGAGAGCGGCTGAAGACTGCCTTTAGTAGAAAGTAAAGCTATGCAAATCATAAGTGTAGAGATGTGTCTTTTGATATGGGTGATCTTATTTTCCTAAAAGTTTCTCCTATAAGAGGAGTAATGAGATTTAGTATGAAAGGGAAATTGTCACAAGGTATATTGACCTATATATGATCATTGAGAGGGTTGGAGCGGTCGCATATCGTTTGGACTTACCATCATATCTTTCTTACGTCGACCCAGTATTCCATTTCTCTATTTTGAGGAAATATATCCCCCACCTTTCTCACGTTTTGCAGTCACAAGAGATCCAGATTTATGAAAATCTATCTTATGAGGAAGTTCTTATAGCTATAATAGATTTCCATATTTATAAGCTATGTTCTAAGAAAATTCTTATGGTAAAGGTTTTGTGGTGTAATCACACTACCGAGGAGTGTACCTAGGAAGTGGAAGCTGAGATGAGAGAGCAATACCCCTATCTGTTTGTAACTAGTTGATTTTGTTTTGTAATTTGATGTTTTCATGCTGCAAAGTTTTTATGTATTGATGTTTAATGATTTGAACTATCATTATCTTTTTAATAAAATAAGTATTGTGTTTATGATTCACTACTTCTATTAATATGATTTTTTATTTAATTTTATTGTGATTTTTATATTAATTTTTAAAGAAATTAACTGGATATTTTTAAAAATTATTATTATTATTATTATTATTATTATAAATTTCTCAGCATTTATTGGCTCATTGGAAAGCCAATCAGTGGCTGGCATTATCAGTGTGTGTGTGTGTGTGAGAGAGAGAGAGGAAGGATCTGCTACCACCAATTGACCACCGTACATTGATTTCCTAATCGCACACACCTAACTAGCTTGTAGCCTAGGTTTCAGCAAGTCTCCAGTCAAAAGAGCACCGCTATCGATCACCGGAGCAGCCTCCACTACTGTCCGAAGTGGCCACTGGTGAGGATCTTCTGGAGTTAATTTTGACCAGCACTGACCTTTTTTTTAGTGATTCTAGTATGGTTGGGCTCCTCTCCTCCTAAGCTTTCATTTGACACCTCATTTGCCTATTTTGGTTGACTTTAAAATTTGGCCAAAAAACAGTGAGCCAGGAACTTCAGTCGATGATTTCCAGCGATCTCCGGTGAGTGAGGGAGAGTGATAGTGGTTTCTTGAATCCTCATGTTGAAATGAATCCATTGATACTTATTTCACCACCAACCGCCACCGATGATAGTTTTTCGACGATTTCTCCAGCGACACTCTGGTGAGTAATGACTAACAGCTCTAGAGCGAGTTTTAGATGCATGTTTGACATTTAAATCCTTACATATATGATTGATTTTGGAATGATTAATGGTGATTAATTATAATTAATAAGGATATTGAGAATATTAATTGAGAATTTTATTAATATTGGGATTTGCGAATTCTGTGTTATAAGAAAGATGTGATGATATTGTGTGATTGTTGATTTATGGAGGCCCAGATGGGGCATTTAAGATTTATTTGAGTCTATTGTCTTCCTTTAAGGGGGATTAGGTCTATTTTAGGAGAAACTCTATCGAATTTTTGGTAGATTTTTCCGCAATCCGTAGGATGAGTCTATTGTTCAATTATTATAATTTCTATTCTGATGATCCTTTCTATTATTTAGATCATCCACGACCATCTTCTGCAGCTCTTAGTCAAAGCCAGTGATCGAGTGTGAGTTTCTTCATTAAGGCTGTGAGTGATACTTTCTAATATATTTTTTGCTCTCCATGCATTTACATATGTTATGTATATAAATATGCATTACTAATATCAATTGAACATAATCATTTATACTTGTCAATGCTTCATTATAATTTGTGATGCATATTATTTGTGGGTGCCAAATGGGATTAGGATGACATAAGACCAGTTAGGAATGTGATTATGATTATGAGATGATGATTATGATATGATGAGCTATGACTGGTGTGTAGTGGCTGCGGACTTGCTCATCGCTCAGTGCAACTGCCAATCAGGTCAGAGTTGCATGGCTTAGTCCATTGATGTCTGCGACCCTATGTATTGGATTTTTAGAGATAGTATTTAGATTCAAAGTGCTAGATAGGGAAGTTTAGTGTGGTTCCTTCAGACTAATTTTCATCCTGAATAATTATATAATTATTTGATTGTTTGGCATGATACATGAGCATTACTATTATTAGAATGACTATAAGACACCAGGTTTGTATATTAGTTAGTATCATTCTGTAAGTTGAGGCGCTCATCCCTGTCTCCTTATTTTTCTAGGTTGCAGGTTGAGCCCTAAAAGAAGTAAATTTTTGTTCAGTATCCCTGCCCTTCTTCTCTGACAGTGGGTCTTATCTTATTTATTTGTATATGTATTGCATTATATATTGTACTGTGTTATGTATTCTAGAATTATGCAATTATAGTAGAGTATGGATGTTTGTTTATATGTATGAACAATATGTACTATTGTTGTATGATGATTTGAGGATAGCAGAGCTTCCTCTAGTTGATGATGAGATTAACTATTAAATAAGGGCTTGATGATGATGTTGAGATTTTAACATGATAGCCCTGAGTGGCCTTATTATAATGATATACACATGTTTTGTTTAACAGGTGGGCTGATAGCCCTTGATATGTGATAGATGCAGACATGATACTGTAGATTTTTTATTGATTAGACAGGTTAAGCTGACTAAGTTCTTTGAAAGTCTTATGCTTTCCCATGCCCTAGTCCCAGTCACATGCCCTTATAGTCGGGTCATGACAATAATCAATCAAAATTTAATCCTAACAACAAGGTTAAAAAGCACCTCCAGATCTTGGAGGGAAGCCACTAGATTTAAGGGTTATCGAAATCAACATGCACCTTCGTTAGACCACCACTTGCATCACTATTATTGATTGTTTGAAGTTATTTAACATTATTTATGTCATGACCCGACTCTAGAGGCACGTGACCGGTACTAGGGTATGGGAAAACATAAGGCTTACAAAGCCCGTAGTCAGCCTAGCCTTTCTAATCAACACAAAATCTGTAATATTTTATCTATATCTATCACATATCAAGGGCTATGGGCCCACCTGTTAAATAGAATTTATACATATCATCACTATAAGGCCACTTAGGGCTATCATCTCAAAATATCAACATCATCATCAGGCTCCTGTTTAACAGTAAATCTCATCATCAATTAGAGAAAGCTTTGTTATCCTCAGATCATCATGCATCAATATACAATCAAATTTTGACATATGAATACATAAATACAAGTCCATACTCTATTGTAATTACATAATTCTAGAATACATAACACAATACAATATGCAATGAAATACATATATGAATAAATAAGATAAAATCCATTGCTGGAGAAGAAGGGCAAGCAACAAAAGTTTACTTCTTTTAGGGCTTAACTTGTAACCTAAAAAAATAGGGAGATAGGGGTGAGCACCTCAATTCAGTGAATGATACCAACTCATATATAAACCTGGTGTCCTACAATCATTCTAATAATAATAATGCTCATGCATCGTGCCAAATAGTCAAATAATCATATAATCATTCAAAGATGGGAATTACTCCAAATGAACCACACAAACCTCAGTCTAAGGAGCCAATCTCCCTATCTGACTCTCTAAATCCAAATACTATCTCTTAATATCCAATACATAGGGTCCCAACCATCACTAGCCTAAGCCACACAATGCTAACCCGACTGGCAGCAGCACTAGGTGATGAGCAAACCCTCAAGCCGTCATACACCAGTTATAGCTCATCATATCATAATCTTAATCATAGTCCTAAGTGGTCTTATGTCATCCTAATCCCATCTAACACCCACAAATAATATGCATCACAAATTATAATGAAGCATACAAAAACATATATGATTATGTTCAATTGATATTAATAATGCATATATTTATACAACATATGTGAATACATAGAAAGCAGAAAAATATATTATAAATTATCACTCATAGCCTTGATGTTGAAACTTAGAATCGATCACTAGTTTAGACCTAAAGCTACAGAAGATGGTCCTGGATGATTTAAAGAATAGAAAGGATCATCAAAATTGAAATCATAGGAATTGAACGACGGGCTCATCATACGGACTACAAAAAAATCTACCAAAACTCCGGTAGAGTTTCCCCTAGAATAAACCTAATCCTCCTGAAATGCAATCAACAAATTCAACTTAAACAAATCTCAAATGCCCCATCTAGGCCTCTATAAAATAGTACAATATTGACATCTCTCCTCAGAATATAGAATTTGCAAATATCAATAATAAAAAGGAAATCTCAAAAAAAACGTGAACATAATCAAAAGTCTAATATTAATAAAATTCTCAGTTAATATTCACAATTAGTATCCCTAATAATTATAATTAATCACCATTAATCATTCCAAGGTCAATAATATATGTAAGGATTTAAATATAAAAACACACTTCTAAAACTCATTTTAGAGCTGCTGGTCATTACTTATAAGAGTGTCGTCAGAGAAATCGTCGGAAAACTATCGTTACTCGCAGTAGGTGATGAAATTGTTATCAATAGACTCATCTCAAAATGGAGAGTCTAAAAATACAGATCAATCTCCCTCACTCATCGGAGTTCACCGAAAAATGATGTCGGCAGCTTCTATCTTCGCTGAATTTTAGCCAAAATGTAAGTTAGTCAAAATGGGACAAATGATGTACCAAAAGAAAGCTTAAGAGGAGAGGAGTCAAACCGTACTAGAATCACCAAGTACAGAGGTCGGAGTTGGCCGGATTCAGCTCTAGATGATCCTCGCCAACTGTGCAATTGGATGGTGCGTACGGGCTCCTCTGGCTGCTATTCACGACGTGCTTGTTGCTGGCAACTGGGCTTCTTGCCAGTGCTGTGCGTGTAGCTTACAGGTGATAACAGTATATGCCCTAGGATTCATATAATAGTTATGTAATAGTAAATAGTAATTCCTAATGGCATGATAAATATATTCATTATGTGAAAAGGGTTTTATATTATTGAATATAATCCTTAAGCATTTTGTAAGAGGATCTATTCTCAAGTGTTGAGAATATGAGTGACAGATCGCTCTCAAACAAATACTTTAAATATGTTCATGGTCATAGGATTAATGACTGGACATCATTAATTCTGGAAGACCATCACCTCTGTTGGTTTTCTATAATCAATATGTGATACTTATGATTATAGAGGCAGTGAGTCGTATGCTGCTTGACATGTGATATCGATACAAACACGTGGATATTCATAGGATGAATAGTTAAACTGTGACGTTAGATGATAATAATATGGAGTTTTACTGCTTGTCAATTATTTATCATCTAGGTCATAATAGTGCATATAGTCCTTTGACTTGAGGGATACTGTATCTTATATATATGTAATTAGGATTTATTACTACTTACATAGACGTGCTATTCATGTACGGATATATGGCATGTGATGACTCTAATTAGTTATATATAAAGGTAAGTGATCTCTAAGATAGAATTCATTACCTTGAGTAAATGAGGCTAAGATCCTAAGCTATCTGGTTATTCTTGATATCAAAGTTCCTGGCTAGGACAGACAGATTCACTAGAAAGAGTTTCTAGTAGGAATCTAATTATATCAAGAATTAGAATCGAGAAAATGACATATAATCGAGGCACATTAGGATTTGACATAAACCATTACCCTAGCCAGATTAGGATCTATAATGAAGGGATTATAGTGCATGATAATTTATGATCGATGGTCCATATGATGTTTAAATGATCAACTGTAAACATTCATTTCTAATTAGGTAGTCGCGATATGCTTTGCTAGGCGTCACTCACGACTTGTGGGACTAAGTGTGAAATGGGGATTTCACATTAGTAGAGAAAAATATTTTCTCATTCCCATTGCTAATTAGACATGAACCTAGAAAGTCACACACCCAATAGTAATACGAATCAAGTGTAAAAGGTTTACCATAATAATTAATTAAAGTGTTTAATTAATTGATTAGTGGTAAAAGGGTTGAACTTGTAATTAAATTTACAAGGACCCTAGCATGTCTTGAAGTTTAAATCCATAAAGGTTTCATTTCAATTAAATCTTAATTTGCATGGGATAGAAATTTAAAGGATTAAATTGAAAATGATTTGGACTAAACAAATCAAAGAATTAATTTTAAGCTTAGAAAAAATCCTAAACACATAAGATGTGGCCAAAGCCCATATGTGATATGGAAAGAGGCAATTTAGGGGTTAGAGTAACTAAGCCCATTGGATGGGTTTAGGGCTTAGAGAATTTTAACACTAAGGTTAAAATGGTCTTTTCTACTTTTAGCTAATGGAAATGACAATTATGCCCTCAAGGGATAAAATGGTCATTTCACCAATTGTGGTAGCAAAGTCCAACATTGTTTCCATAGCAAAGTTCATCTTTGCTTCTTCATTTTGGAAGATTCAAAATTGGTGGAAAAGTAAGACTTAAGGGTTAAGACTTTTGGAATAGTATAAATAAAGCTATGAGTTTTATTTTCTATTAATGGAAAATTCATTTTAGCAATTTTAGATTAGAGATTTGAGAGAGAAAAGAAAAGAAGAAAAAGTTTCTTCATATTTTCTTTTGTTCTTCAAATTCTTTTCTTTATTCTTTATGAAAGAATAATTGCTTGTAATGAATTAATTTTTCACTTGAAACAATTTGATTAGAGATTTGAAAAAGTTGAAAGGAAAGATGAAGAAAGTGTTTCTTCAATTTTTCTTTTAATCTTCAAATTCTTTTCTTTGTTCTTTATGAAAGAACAATTGTTTTCAATTGAAAAATGGTTTAGTCCAAAACAATTAAAAGAGAAACCTATCTTCCTAAAGGTTTTAGTGGGATGATCTTGAATCAAATTTGGGCAACCAAGAGAGGGATTCAAGAACAACCAAAGAAAACCAAAGGAAACTTGATGGTGGAACTAGGTGTGGATGATCGAGAGGCTTCATACTTGGGGAGCTATTTGTCAAAGAATGAAGAAACCTACAAGAGGTAATGAGATTACTCTTCCTCCTTCTTTAATTGCATATGTGTTTTACACACTAATTAATTGATTGCTTGAAAGTAAGTTTGGACCAAACATGGGTGAAGTGAAATTTTAAATTGTTTGAAATTTCACCCCACCACCTTAGTTTCCGCTGCTGTTGGCTCCACCCTTTCCTTCACAAACGATCTTAGATATCATCTAAATTAATTTAGAACACTTCCTCCCCACAAATCCCAAATAGGCCGAACCATATAGATTTTTTCTTTCAAAATGAGTTTCATGCCTTTCATGCTTATTTCACTTGTTAAAATTCAAATTCTAAACTTTAATTTGTATATTCTATTGAAAGACATGTAAAATAAACCCTCCTTGATTTTCGTTAACTTAACCATACCATAGAAATGAAAAAAAAAAAAGGAACTACTACAATCAAAGTACTAAACTCATGTTAAAACAATGAAAGAAATCATTAAGCACTATTTCTTACCTTAGAGATTCTTAGTTTGTTATACTTGAATAAAGAGCAAGTTGTAAGGTTTTTTGTTGGGTAAGAATTTTGTTTTCTTTCCTTTCTTCGGGCATGGTTCAAAATGGTGAGAAATGGGCAAAATTTTGCTTATATCCAATTGACTTGAATGGTGGTGATTTTAGTCCTACCAATCCAATGGCTATAGCTTAATCATAATAAATGGTCAAGATTTAATCAAGATAGATGGCCATGATCTTCCTTAGGTAGATAGTGACTATGCATGGTTAATGATGGTGTGTATAAAGTAAAAATGAATTTATTCCTTAATATAGAGAAAGTAAGATATCAAATGGTTTAAGAAATTGACTTTAGTCAACTTTGGTGTTTTACTAGACAAAACAATTGCCAACTTCAACTTTTCCACCAACTAACTCTAATTAACATTTCTTAACCTTAGTAGAGTTAAGTTTTATGAATTTAGGAGCACTAGTGGGCCGGCCATGGTTGGGTTTGGGCTTTGAAATCCAAAAGCCCATTTACAAGCCCACCAAAGCAATTTCCCTATCGTAAAATTTCCGTAACTTTCTTTCTTTCCTTTCATTTAGTATTTTAATTCTTACCTTCCCATATCATCATATACCCTTTAAAAATTGATACCTCACTCTTTTCAATTTAAATAAACATATAAAAATACATACACATAGTAAAATAGTCAAACAATGCATTTAACATACATTACATACAAAAGTCTTATTTCATTCCCATTATCATTTCTATAATATACAATCTATAGAATTTATATTCTATATCATTTTCATAACTCTTATGGACTATGGAAACCTTGAGTATTACATCTCCATTGAAAATACAAAGACAGAGAGGACGGAGAAAAAAAAACTGAAAAAGATGGACGATCTGAGAGAGGAAAAAAATTTAAGAATAACATTTGAGACTCTAGTGAACGAATTCTCTAGATTTAAAGGTAAATGATCTAAAAATCCATTGAGGGCTGAAATCCTCAAAAACTAGTGATTCCCATTGCTTTCATGCCCTTCTAAGGTCTGATATGCCTAGGGATAGGTTGTAAATGGAGGATTTCTTATTCTTCCTAATTATATTATGTATTTTTTTTATCCATTTTTTAATTTCATTATTGTGAGGCCTCACCCGAACGCCCCTCCCCTCGCTCGGGATGCCTTTAGGAAAGGCGAGGGCGATTTTTAAGGGAGGTTAAGGAACGGGTTTCGGTGCTCACGATTGGAAGCGGCTATCACCTCGAAAAATTGATTTAATTTTTGAAAAGGTTCGGGAGTCGCCACCCTAATTTATTTATATGGAAAAATTAAGGAAAAACCCAT
>CATKHJ010265163.1:0-11177 GCA_949750685.1 Vernicia montana | reverse complement strand
TTGATTGGGGTGCTAGAGATAGACCTACAAGATCCTTTGGTTTATTGTTCCTTGTTCTTAATGCATGAACTATTTGATTGTGTTTGAGAAGAGATTCCTTGCGCTTTACCTAGGGATTAGGGATTAAATCGCTCGAGAGAGATTTTAATATAAATTAGTGGAACGCTAATTCAATGCTTTGTTTGATTAATTAATTCCATTATTCAGGACATTCATGATAGGCTAGGGGGATTCATATCTAGATAGCTTTATTCTTACTTATATCTATCAATCTTCTCATTTTTTTAGTTTAGCTTTAGTTTTAGTTATTAATTATTTTTCAATCAATTGTTCACTAGAAAATAGTTGAAGTTTGAGCTAGTACTTATAAACATTCCTTGTGGGAGACGATACTTACTCATCATTTTATTACTTGATAACGACCTATGTACTTGCAGTTTGTTAGTGTGCATTTTGGCACATCAGGTTCTACGGGTTTTCGGTGGCTTTAGGCCTACCCATGCTCTAGGACCGTCCATCCCGAAAGTGGGATGTGACAAAGGTGGTATCAGAGCGAAGATAGATAATAAATTAAATGAGAATATATATGTTATAAGTTATAAGTAGTACCATGGAGCATAGGGATTCCTAATTGTCATTTACAGTCTATCGATTTCTTATAGTTGCCTTATATTATTATGGTGTATAGAATTCTTAAGAGGATTCAGAGTAATATAGAATATAAATGATTAGGATCAAGCACGATAGAGAAAAAAATAAGTTAATGAAAATAATAAAGTGATTTGGAACAAAAAAAAAATTTGTGTTTTTTTTAATGAAGATATGATTGTGGAGTTCTAAATATGTAGCTGAATAGTTCCAAGTAAGATATAAGAATATGTGAGAAGTAATGAAGAAGAACAACATGAATTATGAGGTGATTCAAAGGCAATTAGGTAGAGTAAGGAAAAATTGTATGAAGATATATGATTGAGAAAGACAAGAGTTGTAGTCTAGTAATAAGACCTAGATAATACTAAGATGGAAGAAAATATAAAGTAGTAAGATGCGAATTGCAATAAGTAATGGTGTGAATAACTTTGTGAGATTGAAAGTGGAAGAATAGAAAAGCTTATATGATAGAAGTATAAATAGAGGATTGCAAAGTAAGAAAATATACATAAAGGAAAGTAAGAGATGGAAATTGAGTGATTGTACATTCTACGAATTGGACATGTATAGTGTCTTGAAAATTCGAGGATGAATTTTTTTTTAGGGGGGTAGAATGTAACACCCCGATCCTGAGTTCACTGTGAGTATTGAGGTTGAAAGGAAGTGATTGGAGTAGGAGCGAGGGAGTATAGATGACGGTTGTGGAAATCAGAGAACTAAACGGGTATCGGTCTGGAAATCAAGCTCCTGACTCTATGAAATAAGGTAGAGAATTTTAGGAAAAGCATTAGAGAAACTATATTTGACATGGAAACAAGTGAAATGAAGAGTGTAAGAAGGAAAATAGGAAGTTAAGAATTGAAACCCTAAAAAGGACACGGATTTAGAAAATTGAGGTGTTAAGTGCAAGATCGTCAAATTTCGATCTCAGAAAGGATTTCTAAATTTTATTTGGAGAATTTATATAAATTTGAGGACATTAGAAGTGATGGAATGTAAAAATTGAATTAGAGATGAGCATAGAAAATACCTAAGTGAAATCGGTACGCAAAGCGCGAAACTGATGGATTCCTACTCAGATATTTTTATTTAAAACTTGATTGAGGGAATTTAATAGGAAAAATATTAATTAGGATACTAGAACCTTAAAATTTAGATTAAAAATAATTTTAGACTTAAACTAGAAAGTGTAGTAAAACTTTGATTAAAAAGGGGCAAAATTATAATTTTCCTTTAAAAGATAATTATTAGTTTGACTAAGTAAAAAAAAAAGAAAAAGAAATAACATGTGGAATGGCCGGCCATGGGAAGGAACAAATGGTGGGAAAAATGCCAAATTATCATGTAATAAAATAAAAGAAAAAGAAAAGGAAAAATATATAAATGGATGTAGATGAAGAGATAAGGCTTATCTTCCATTTCTTCAAAATTTTTACTAAGGAAAAGAAAAGAGAAAGAAAGAGTGAGAGTACAAGAAGAAGAAGAAGAAGAAGGAGGAGAAGAGAATTTTTTTTCTAAGGTAAGATTATGAATTAATTTAGCTCTTTTCATCTATCTATATATATATGTGTTGCTTGATGATAATTAATTGTGATATTGTGATTATTGATTGTGTGATTATGATGAATGAATTAAGGGTGGAGAAAGAAGAGTTTTAAAGTTTAGAAAAGATGAATTGTCAAGTGAAAAAGACTTAATTGAAGTGATTTTGGTAAAAGGAAGTAAGAAGTAGAAGAAAAGAGTGGAAAAGGCAACAAACCAAAGTAGACAGATTTGAGGGTTTGGAAGTGTTGGAACTTGAGAGGGGAACTTGAACCCTAAGGAGCACGAATTTTAAGAAAGTCAAAACATAAAAATTGTATAATTATGTATTTAATTTATTTTTTTAGAAGGAAATTTAAGTTAATTGTTGTTATTTTTGGAGATATGGGAAGGAAAATAAAACTGCTTCCTGCAGACTTACCCAGAGATTTCAGATAGTTTGACGTCCGTTTTAAGTATCTTAGAATACAAATTTGAAGATTACTAAAACATAAGAAATGGACCTTGATATGTATTTTATATAATATAAAAATTTTAGAGAAAAAATCCAAGTATATTGGGAGATATATGGAAATTTCTAAACTTTGACAGGGTATCTAGACTGGCAGAATTTTTGATATTTTCCCTTAAGTTGGACAGCATTAAAGGCTGAACCAAGTTGACATCAAAACTAATTAAATGTAACCTTATAAGTCTAGTTTCATATAAAAAATAATTGTTCCATTTGGAGTAGTGTAGCTAAATAAATGGTAAAAACAGTGGAGCTGGGTCATGAAAGGATCCTATAAATATGTTTTAAACTTTAATGTTTTGATGAATTTGCTTATGCCAATTGAACTTATAGAGTACATGTATTGTGTGTAGAGAATCCTGAGGAGGAAGGAAATCCTTAAATATAGTAATTGAAGGAAAGTTAGTGAAGACAAGTGTAAACAAGTGAGTGTATTCTTGGGAGGCCTCGCCCTAGCACCGGTCCGATCCGCTAGAGGAGATCGAAATGCTCAATTGGGTTTGTACTCATGATGGAACCCTCGGGTTCAAATTGATTGATTTTGAAAATTGATTTGGGAGTCAACACCTTGATTTTATTTTATTTGGGAAAAGTTAAGGAAAAACCCAATTGATTGACTCCAATTTTATTCCAATGAAAAAGTGCACTAGCCCTCGATTACCAAAGAGTATTTGGGGACTAGATTTTCGGTTCATTTAATTGGTTTGGCAAATTTAATACACAATGGCTTAAAATTGATTTCATGAAAAATTATAAATGAATGAACAATTATATAATGCATGAATTAAAGTAAAGTAAAGCAATAAAGGAAATAATAGAAGCAATAAAGGAAAATAAAGAAAGCAAATAGAAATCTTAAATTTACAACATAAACCAAATTAGGAGATACTCCCTCTAGCCCTTATGGGTTCTAGGAGAGTCACACATTCTCCAAATTAAGTCAATAATAAAATGTAATAAAACAAAGAAATAAAATGAAGCACACAAAACCTATGTGAAGAAGATGAAAGAAGAGGAAGGTTTATTTTAATTGGATTTGATGCTTTAGACAAGCATGCCTATGTATCCCTTTGAATGGGAATCAAAATCCATGTAGTTTGCCCTTCTTGCAAAGGGGGTTTGTTTTAGTCTAAGCCTTTTATCATGTTTCAGATTGATTGATTAAAATGTGGGTTGATTAATTGATTTTAATCAAACAAAGACGATTACCAAGTTGTTAATTATTTCAGATTAAATTAACAAACAAAAAAGCATCAATTGATTAACAAGTTAATTAATTCGAATTCTAATTAACATGCATTTCTAAAGTGATAAGAAGAAAGGGATTAAGAAAAAGGGATCACATAAAGAAAATGGGGAAAGCAATAAACTATGCTAGAATAAAAAGAACTAAAACAAAGGGAATAAAAGCAAAATGGGATATGCAAAGGAACTATAAAGGGAAAAATAAAAGCGATATAAAAAAAACTAAACCAAAAAGAAAATAAAAAGCAAACAAAACAACAAAGGAAGCAAAACAAAATTCAAAATAAATAAATAAATAAAAGGAAAAGAAAGAAAATAAATACCTTGCAAGGACGAGACTTGGGGACGTATGGATGGAGCGGACGACCGGATTGCAATTCCACCATCTCGACTTAGCGGAACAACAGCCTTCGAAAGACTATAAGGACGACGTTGTTGAGACTCCCTTGAACTGATTTGAGGAGAGAAACCTCGAAACAACCACCCAAAACAAAACAAAAACTTTAAACTAAAAGGCACGTTCTTTTCGAACCAAACCGTAAAAAATGCTTGCTTTTGATCAATTAGCTTGATTTAGCAAGTGGTGAGTGTGTTTTTTGAGAGCTGAGGGGGGGTAGTTTATATAGGAAAAAGGTAGGAGGCAGGTCTTCACATTTTCCAATGTGGGATCGTGAAGAGCTTCTGTGACTGCATACAGCCATGTGGTCAATATGCGGTTATGAAATGGTGACCGCATATGGCCATGCGGTTACCGCATGGGCCTATGCGGTCATGGGCCCCGCATCAACCTGTTCGGCCCATTTCCAACCAGTTTCAGTTTTCGGGACTCGAGGACTATCTTCAAGGCTCAGTACGGTATAGAAGGGTGCAATTTTAAGGGTTCACACTCACTCCTGCACTACAATTTCTAAACACCCTCGCCTCAGTCATCTAGGTTGCTTAGCAACAGCAACAGACACCTCCAGGTCAGACCGTGAGCATTGTTCCTGAAACAATCAGGAGGGAGACAACGAGACAGTTGACTTTTGAGAATCAAATGGGGTATACCAGTAAAAGATCAAATAGTGGTTAAGGGAAGAGGAGGAAGAGTGAGATCAGAAGTAGCACGAGCAAAGGAGGGAGACCTGCCCGTAGAAGAAGAAGAAGACGTGGAAGTACCTCCACTTAGGAGGGAGTGTGTGCATAAACATGGTAGAGGAGGACATGATAAAGAAGATCGACGCTCACGTCATAAATGATGTTGAGCGAGGAAGCAGGAGAAACGATAGGAGGAGAGATAGATCTAGAGAAAGGGATGATCTTGAAAGACAGTCTAGAAAAAGGGGATGTAGGGGTGGTGAGTTTGAATATAGTTCTTCTTCACATCGAGGAGATCAAAGAGGACAAGAAATGACAAGTAAAGGAGAGCAAATTGAGATGAGAAAGAAACTGAAAAAGTTTCTGGAAGAGTTTACTCCAGAGGGAAACAAAAAGGGGATAGATAAAAATCTCAAGCTGGCCTTGAAATTGCCTTTTGTTAAATCCATCAGCGAGTATCGCATGCCCGGTAAGTTCAAACCACCTTCATTGAGAAAATACAATGGAAAAGCAGACCCAAAGGTCCACTTCATGGATTATAAAACATGCCGTAGAGCTCCAAACCATGAGTGACGAAGCACTATATCAAGCTTTCAGAAGCTCACTAGAGGGGACAGCAACTAGGTGGTTTGACTTGTTAGAGGAATAGAGTATTAACTCTTTTGGCCAACTAGCTATAGCTTTCATTCATCGCTTCACTTCGAGCATTCCAGTGGAGAGAAAAACCCAATACCTGGAATCCGTGACGCAAAGAGAAAATGAGCCTCTGAGAGACTATATGGCTCGATTCAATAGAGAAACATTGAAGGTCACTCAGCTCGATCAGACAAGAGCAGTCAAATCCTTGCAGAATGGGACCTCTCATACTGACTATTTTAAAGCATTGTGCATATATGCTCCTCATACTTTAAAGGAAGCAATGGGCATCGCCCAGAAATATATTAGACAAGATGATGCACTTGCCTTTAGTTAGTTCTCAAAGCGAAGAAAGACAAATACAGTCCCCAAAGAATAAGCGAAGCCGAAGAAGAGAGGAAAGAAAAAAGAAGTAGGAGGAGGAAATAAGCCACTTAGAAGTAGGAGGAGTGGCTGAGGCCAAGGAAGTTGAGCTCTGCTTGACTTTGACGTGAGCAAGTTTACACCTTTGAACACAAGTCTAGCAGAAGTGTTTCACCACGTTCAAAGATCAAAATATTTGGGCTTGACCTAAGCCCATAGTTACTCTACCAAAAAGAAGAGATAGGAATAAGTTTTGTCTCTTTCACAATACCCACGGACACAATACAAATGATTGTAGACAACTAATGGAGGAATAGAAAGGTTGATCAATCAAGGCTACTTAGGAAAATTTATGAAGAAGGATGGTGGAGAGAAGGCCAGAACTAGCGGAGACAGAGGAAAGTAACCAATGAATGATGGTTTAGTGGGGGTTATTCACTGTATTACTGGAGGGCCTGATGAGGTCATAGTCATCAACAACAAGGCGAAAAGCCTGAGCAAGAAAAAGGGAGGAGCCTGAATACATATACTACAACGGGTCGAAGACCAATACAGAGAGACTTAATAGGAGTAGGCTTCACACTCCGCATGCAGACCCCTGGATCATTCAAGCTGTTGTTGCTAATTATGTGGTTAAAAGAATCATGGTCGACAAAGGAAGCTAAGTCAACTTGTTAACGGCTGATGCTTATTCTAAGATGGGATTCAGAGAGAGTGATTTGGAAGATGTAGGTAATCCAGTTCGCACCTTAGACGGAATGGAAGTCCCATCTGCTGGAGTAGCTACCTTTCACCATTGGGATTGCTCCTGACAGTGTGACAGTAATGGCCACGTTTGTGTTAATAAAAGTGCAACAATGCCTTGCTTGGCAGACTGCTGCTATACGAGCTCAATGCCTCCACCAATATAAGGCATCTGAGAATGACAATTCCTAAGCCGAGAGGAGGTGAATTATGTGTCTATGGAACATAGGGGCTAAGTGAGTCTAAGCAAGAGAGAAAAAGAGTGAAGGGTAGTTCAGCTGTAATACAAGTCGAGGAGGCAGCAGTAGTCAAAGCAGCTACCCATATTCCAGAATAGTGAACTGAACCAGTGGAAAGGCTGGAGAGATTTCTAATGAAGGAAGAAGAGCCAGAAAATTTTCTATTGATCAATTCCTCCTTGGAAGAAGATTAAAAGGCACAAGCTTGCCAATTCTTGAAGGAGAATATCTCCAATTTTGCCTGGTCTTCGGCAGAGATGGGGGGAGTAATCCCTGAGGTGATGACTCACCAGCTAAACGTAGATCCCACCTATAAACCAGTCAAACAGAAGAAAAGATGCTTCAATCCAGAGCAACAAGCAATCATTGAGCAGGAAGTAGATAAACTAATGAAAGCAGGATTTATAAGGGAAGTCCAATATCCAGATTGGCTAGCGAATGTGGTGCTAGTCAAATAGGCGAATGGAACCTACAGAATGTGTGTGGACTTCACAGACCTGAACAAGTCATGTCCTAAGGATTCCTTTCCTCTACCCATGATAGACAAATTGGTAGACTCAATAGTTGGATATGGGTATTTATCTTCCCTTGATGTGAAGCAGGGATACCATCATATCAAAATGCATCCAAAAGATGAGGAAAATACCTCATTCATAACAGAGAAGGGTATCTACTGCTACATATCAATGCCCTTCGGTTTGAAAAATGTTGGAGCTACATATCAACACCTCGTAAATAAGATGTTCAAAGAGCAATTAAGCATGAACTTGGAGGCATATATAGATGATATGATTGTAAAGAGCAAGAGCTTCGAAGATCACATCCACGACCTGTTTGAAGTACTGAAGGCAATGAATGAGTACGAGATGAAGCTCAATCCTGAAAAGTGTGCCTTTTTTATTCAGGGAGGAAAATTTCTTGGGTGTATGGTAAGCGAGAAAGGAATAGAGCCAAATCCAGATAAAGGGAAAGCTATCTTGGATATGGCAGCCTCATGGAATATCAAAGAAGTGCAGAGACTAACAGGGTGAATAGTTACATTAAACAGGTTCATGTCCAAATCAGCTGAGAAATACGTTCCTTTCTTCAAGAAGTTGAGAAAATGCCAAACCTTCGAATGGACAAAAGAGTGCGAAGCTGCATTTGGAGAGTTGAAAGCCTTCTTAAGTTCGGAGCAGATTCTAAGTGGACCCCTACCACATGAAGAAGTCTTAATCTATTTATCTGCTTTGAACTATGCAATCAACTATGTGCTAATCAGGAAAGAAGGATCAGTTCAAAAGCCTATCTATTACTTCAACAAAGTCCTCTAAAGGGCTATCACAATACATGCAGTTATAACAAGAAAACATAATAACCGCATATTAATTTTCTTTTAAACTCTATTAGGACGAACTCGTCCTAGTCCTGAATAAAAAGGTATCGCAATACAATAAAAGAACAGATAAAATCTAAATCATAGTACAATAATACATAAGTCTATACTTAAGAAAAACAAAACAATAACGTTAACGAATCCTATGCTCCGTAGTTTACTTAGTCTAGTACTGTTAGCTGATCAAACTTATATCATCTTACATCCAGTTACTTCTATGTCTAACTTCTCACTTATACAATTTCTCTGATCTTAACTTAAATTTTCTATAACTTTTGCTCTGATACCACCTTTGTCACATTCCACTTTTGGGATATGACGGTTCTAGGGCATGGGTAGCCATAAGGGCACCAACCACCCGTAGAACCCATCCCTGCTATCAAATCCAATATGGTATCATACACTAACCACAAATAACACATACAAATCTTCCCTAGATCAGAACCTGCTATGTATGTACTCACTTCACACTATAATTTCAATTAATTAACTCATACCAACCATCATTCTTATTTATCAATTAGCTTGTACATATTTCTTATCATCATATTGAGATTTATTTTTATAAATCATCTATCGTCATTATACAACATACAATCATAAAAATTACATATTCTTATACAAATTAGGATAAACTCCTTAATGACATATTAATACAAAACATATATCCTTTTAAACTCCAATGCCTACGGAGCAACTACCGAATAAAACATCCAAATTATAACATTTGCACTTACCATTAAAGTATAACCCTTTGCACAAATTTTTTTTTATTGGACTAATCTCAAACGAAGAATACTAAAGAATTTCCTTGCTACTTTATTATCTTCCTGTAAAAAAAATTAGGGAGTGGAGTGAGTATAAAACCCAGTGACTGAAGAATATATAGTCATAAATTGTATGGTTTGGTGTTCAACGATAGCTACGAAAATGTTTAAGGTTCATACTTGTATTTAGATCAAATGGAATCAACAGATTCACAGTATGAATTATTAAACAAATGAGATAAAGATCAAATGAATAAATGAAGCAATAACTATATGGATTTCAAAGAAAGAAACGTAGGAATATATAAAGTAAGAGTAGCCAATAAACATATCATATTGGAAGCATGAATCCTCATATATAGTTTAGCAAAAATTATTACCAATTTAATTGTGAACTTTATTCACAATTCTCATATAATAAAGTACTGCGGAACCACAGATTTTCAATGACAAATTATAACACAAGGTTAGCTAAACCTTGTGGTTAGGGCATTCAAATACCTCCTAGTAAGGTATAAATCACTGTGCACAGAGTCCGGTGATCCCCACACCGAAGAAAGGGAATTTCTGCTATATATAGGTTGGATTTCAAGCACATAGAATAACAATTTTCTCAAGTTCTCATATCAATTATTCAAATGACACATCAAGTATTATATCATGTGATTCCCAAATGAAGAAATTTCAATGACCAATAAATTCCACTAAAGATATCAAAGAACGTGTTTTCAAGAAAACAACGATTCAATTATAGAAACAATAACTCATCAAATGAACTCGATGAACATATAAAGAATCTCATGAAACAAATGACAAGTGATTCCAATGAACACATACAGATTAGCAATAGTTCATCAAAAATTCAATGGACAAATCAATGAGCAAGTAGAGGAATATTAATTGATAGAAGAATTTACAATTGCTTGGATTTTTATCAAATGAATATTTTATGTTTTAGGTGGTTTACCAAGGAAATATATTCAAGAATTCAAATCACAATAGATAACAGTATATTTTTCACTCACCTCCATTAAGCACGTCTCCTTATATAAACCAATATACTGATTCTTATTTATTGATTTTCTTATTCCATCTCCATTCCATGCTAACTTAATGAAAAGGACAGCCTTGAAAAACCTTCTTAAAGTCTTTCCATGTATAACTTTGTGATCATCTTGTAAGGTGGCTTGATTCTCATCATTCCCTCCCTCCTCAAAAGGATTCGTCCTCGAATCATAGGAATACAACATGTAGGCTTTTTCAGTCAAACAACTTGAACTCTTCGAGATAGGGATTTGTGTTAATAATACAAGTAAGCAACTTTTCCCAAAAGATTCAAACACAATCCCTATCCCAACTCCATCAAACTTCTTGATTAAGATTGCATTCCTTGTATCATCTTTTTTAATACATGACAATCCTTCTTTATAATCCTAAAAAAGAGAAACAAAACTAAATAAAGAAAATTCAAGTTTGTTAGTGTTAGGAGACAAGACTCTCTTTTCCTTCTCAACAATGCTTACTTGTTTTGAACTTTCCAATATTTCTTTTCTCTTATTTGAAAGTTCTTTATTTTCCTCACTCTTATTTTGTTCGAATTCTCCCTCTTTATTCAATTCATCACTTTCTTCCTTTTTGAAACTCTCAACCACTTCCTCTCTTTTTAATTCATTCTGCCTTTTTGACACACTCAAATCTACCACTCTTTCACTCTCACTCTCTTTTATTACAAGCTCAACATTACTATTTTGTCGTTGAAGTTCTTCCTCTCTTTTTCTTTGCATTTTCACTCAATCATCATACAATTCTTTTTGAAAAAGAGGAACAAAGGTAGTATGCTTGCCATCATTTAGTGGGACTTTGTAGTAGTTAGTAGACTTGATATATTTTGCTTGACTAGCATGTATCCATGGTTTTCCAAACAAAACATGTGTTACATTCATAGGTACAACTTCACACAAAATTTCACCTTGATACCTTCCCAAAGAGAATGAAACTAATACTTGCTCTTTAACCTTGACATATTT
>CATKHJ010265113.1:0-10806 GCA_949750685.1 Vernicia montana | reverse complement strand
GTATGGAGGGAAGCAAAAGTTTTATGCTATCTATATAGATATTATATATGAATTGGAAAAAGGAATATTAATTTGTGTATTGAGAAGAAAATGATCAATAATTAAAGAATATTACTGATTCTAGAGAAACAAGTGAAATTGTTTATAAAAAGATACTGAAAATGGATAAAGGAAACTATGAGTAACTTTTCTTGGACTTAACGAAAGTCTTAAAAGAACTGGAAAAGTAAAGAAAAATGTGTACAAGTTATAAAGATATAATTAATAAAGGAATGTGTATACATTGATAGTCTTAATGATTGAAATAAAGATAATCAAGAGAATGATTCTGTGTAAGGAAGGATGAGTAATTGTACCAAGAATTGTCAAAAAGATACTGATTAAATGGAATCATAAATACTGAAATGAAAAGTATGATCGATATTAACGTATAGAAAACTATAAGGATAGTGAAACAATCAAGCAATGGAAAATGTGCATGGTTGAGAAATTTAATTGATAATGATGAGACTGAAATGCTAATAAGTAAAAGAGTAATTATGAAAGTGAAACCATTATAATGGTGAAACCAATGGAATAGACGAGTTTGACTTGAGATAATGAATACTTAAATTGTAAATAGTTAAAAAAAACAATTGAAATGGATTACTGATGTATAAGGATACAATGAATTGAACGAGATAGTTGTTTATAACAGAAGAGTTAAGAAAGGAAAAGACAAATGGATAATTACGAACTTTGCAATAGTCAAAGAGAAAACAATGGACAGAAAGTAATCTTGGAAAAGATGTGACAGATTACAGGAATAACAAGAGAATTGAAATGAATAAGGAAACTTGAATGTATTCGAAATTTAATTGAATATAGAGATAAAAGAAAATGTGATATAATTGAGATTGATATGGAATACATTGAATGAAAAGTTATTTCATTGGATATATGCATACTTTAAGAGGAATTTTAAATCGTAGAAAATACGAATACCATATGAAATGGATATATGTTATGAATGATGACAAAGAGTATAAATTCCTATATGCGTTATAGAGAAAGGAAATGAATATAAACTGATTTTAATGAGATGTAGAAAACTGTTGACCACTATTGATCAATTGAAACAATATACTCATAACGAGAGAACGGACAAAGATTGGTTAGACAAGTGTAAAAAGATTGCGAAACAACGGACTTATAAACTAGAGTAAGAGTTGAATAAGATACAGTGATTGAAGGAAATTATATGTTCTCCTTATCATTATTATAATTGTAACTTAATGTTTGACAACATCGTGCTTATAAAAAGTATGATAACATAGTGGGGAAAATGTATATAATGAGAAAGTTCATCAGTGAATAAGTTTAAATACAAATTATATATTGTGATATCAGAATAAATCAATTAAAGTATTGTAAATAGAAAAGGAAAAGAGGATCGATTTCAAGAAGGATTGTTGGTAATGAACTATTGGATATAAATTAAGCCACATGTGTGATAGTTTACACACCACTAAAGAGCATTTGCTTCTTCAGGAAGCTATAGTTTAAATGGAGATATATTGTTTTTGAGAAAGCACATCATTAATTCAAGAACTAAACTATGATGGTAAATGATTGTATAAACATGATAGTACTAATTACCTCAATAGATAAACAATAAAACAATGGATACGATTGCTAGAACTGTGCTACAAAAGGATATAAATGATCTCAAGGAAACTGAGACAAGAAATTGATGATAATTGATTTTGTTTATGATTATCGTGAAAACATTATAGTGGAAGGAAATGCTACCTTCGAATTGATGAAATAAAAATCAATGTTTATCATTATACAGTACAGGAATTATAACTGGATCATCATACATATACATATTTATGCAATATCAAAGCATATAAAATAGATGATATAAGGTAAGCTAAAATATTGTTTCTTTTTATAGATATCAAAGATATACAAAACGAACTCATTGTAAATACTGAAAGGATTGCAATGAAAGTATTAATGTCATCAAGTTAATGACAAAAGCAAAATGATAGGAAATAACATTGAGAAAATGCATGAAATCAGTTATGGAAAATTTGAGGATGAATTTTCTTAAGGGGGGTCGAAATGTAATATCATGGACTATGTCAGTTCCTAGTATTAACAGTAATGCCATTGAAAGGAAATTTGAATGGTTATTGAGATAATGAGGCCAATAGGAACTCAAGTGAAACCCGGTTGAATGCATATAATTTTTTTTTATTATTTACTTATGTTTTTGTGATTATATGGTACATATGAATTCATAAAAATTTTATAAACCTGACTAATGAAATAAGGTTAATAAATTGCATCGATATGGGTTATAAAAATGTATAATGAAAAGGAAGGGTAAAACGGTCATTTCACGAAAAACTGTTGGAATGGCAATTTAATTGTACAGGAATATATAAAATACAGTATGAGGCCCAACCATATACTTATATGGCCGGCCAATTAAGTGTAGAGAATGGAAAATGTTATTTGAAGACATAGGGAAAAATTGGTCAAATTAGATTAATGAAGTGGACCCCACCTTTCATTAGTTAAAATTAACATACAATTAAAGAAAGTTCATGGAAATTCCTATTATCAAAAGATGGTCATATTTATCTAAATATAAATCAATAATGAAAAATCAAAATTTGGCTAAAAATATTAGCCATTGGATCAAATTAAATAAATCAACACCATTCATTTGACTTAAGCTTATCTTAAAAGCTTTACAAACTATCAATTGTTATTATTTGACACAAAAAAAAGAAATTTTAGTCTTCCTTTCTCTAGAATGGCCGGCTCTCATGGTTGTCATTGCCCACTCAAGAAAACTTCAAGTTAATCTTTAGATTTCATCTCCAAATTTCTTTCTAAGTGTGATTAATTAAATTTTATTGTAAGAATTGCAAAACTTCCTTCTCTTTTTGTTCTTGATAATTTCGGTCTACAAAGGAAAATTTGAGAAAATTTGATTATTTTATTTTTTGATATTTATGGTGTCTTATGAAGTGAATTGAAGGAATTGATGAGTTGATTGCATTTAAATTGCATGATGGAGCTTGATTTGATTATTGAGCTTGATTTGGGAAACTCTTATAAACTAGCACCATTGATAGACATTAGAATATATTTCATGAATTGAGCATGATAACGACAGAATTAGAAGAAATTTAAAAATAGTGAAATCATCATTGATATGTGTAGAATCAATCCACAAAATGGCTTAACAAAATTTCAAGTGTAGTATGAGAAATAGAGCCTGATATGAAACTGACTCTTTATATGGATTCAGTTTGTAAACTGACATAGAGATTCTGATTTTAGGACTTTAAAGATGGAACTGAGTAAAACTCAAAACACAATAAATGTTTATTAATATCTCTAGTATCTCCCAGTAAAATAAAATTGCAATTGGAAACATAAATATTGAGTTACACTCAAAATAGTGTGACAAGGTCAGTCTGCCCTGTATCAGAAACAGAACTGAATTGAAAGGATTATCAAGTTTTCTATTAATTGAAATTTAAGTTCAATTTTGGATATGTTATCAATGTATATGTCTAGTTTTAAATACAAAAATAATCAACTCATTTGGATTAGTAAATCATCAGAAATGATAGAAATAATGTGACAAGGTCCAAGGACATAATTAAACAATGAATAAAAATGTAAGGTGACAAAGTTAACAATTATAACTTAATGATTTATCTATACAAGGAAAAAATGAATAAATAATTACTGAGAATAATAAATAGTGAATTGAATATAAGTATTTAATATGAAATTACTGTGAAAGTGTATTGAATTGTTATAAATGCATATGTAACTGAATGTATGGAATTGCATTGGTATTAGATAAGAGTATTAGATATTATCATTAGATGATCAAATTGATAAGGTAATTAATAATTTTGGTTAAATGGTATAAAGGATATGGTTCAATGTATAACCTAAAAGAGATAAATGCTATGGAGATTGAGAAGCGTCATTACCGAGGATACTAACAGTTTATATTAGGAGCTAAGGAAGTCAAGGTGAGTACCTTGAAAACCTTACCTTTCTTTAATAAAAAAATTATTGATTTATATTTTTTTTATGAGGCTTTTAGCCTATCTATTGTTAATTAAAATCTTTAACAAAGTTTTCAGCTAAATTATTATTATAAAATCCCTTCATTGAGGCCTTCGGTCTACTTCCTACTATTTGTCCCTAAATACTAATTGTACTCAAATTGAATATTATAAACGAGTTGAACTTTTTCATATCAATTCTATCCTTGTAATAAATCCATACTTAATCTAATGTTCCTCTTTGGAACACTCAACGTACCATAATCGATAAACTGTTTTCATAGTTACGTTCCTTTAAGGAACCAATTAATCTAAATATAAATTTCATTATTTCTTCAATTACTCATCTTTCATTAAACCTTGTATAATTCATTATTATACACTGTTAACCCAAACATTGAACAGTTTACATACTGGATTCTAAGTGATCATAGTATATTACTGAAAGCAGAAATCCCCGACTAATGTGGGTATTACATCAGACTGTGTGCACACGAGAAAAGTCTACGGATAGGGTGAGCTTATCCACCTCAACTAGGAGGGGTGGTCCTAGCCGTGAGACCTGATCAGTCTTATGCTTTACACTGTTATGAGTGAGCAAAGCAATAGCTGCCACTCCACTGTTTACTGATATGAGAGAGCAAGGCATTAGCCGCCACTCCATTGTTTACACTGGGAAGCACACCGCTTCCAAGACTGTGATTTCTGCTAAAATGACATCATCAAATTTCGATTGATCATATTATTGAATCCCAACTGTTATTGACCACTGATATCGAATTTTCACTGTTATTATTCACTGCTAATATATCCCAACTGTTATTGTTCACTGCTAATGTATTTTAAATGTCATTGTTCACTGCTAATTAATCTCTACTGTCATTGTACACTATTATTGAATCCTGACTATTATTGTTCATTGTTAATGAAATTCGACCGTTATTATTCATAACTATTCAATCCTGACAGTGATTGACCATTGATATTGAATCTCAATTGTCATTGACCACTGTTATTGAATCTTGATTTTCATTGATTGTTGTTATTGTTACTAATCACTATTATTGAATCTTGATTGTTATTGACCATCGATATTGATTTTCGACCGTTATTGATGAATGATAATTGAAAAACTATTTCTCCTCCACCATTTCATTAGAATTTAAATTGCTAATGATCATTGGAAAAATTATTTCTCCTCCACTATTCATTGGAACCTTAATATTAAACCCAATTGTTATTGATCACTGAAAAAATTATTTCTCTATATAGTTATATTAGGAAAATAATACTTTTATTATTAAATATATATATTTAACCACTATTTTTTTTTTTTATTCTTTGTAAGTACTCACTGAGCTTCGCTTACACCCCTACAATGTTTTATTTCTGGTTCGGTAGCAGACTCAACAAGTGGATCTCAAGTATCCATCTCCACTTGGGACTACTTTGCTGAATGTAAGATGATTTCAACTTATTGTTTAAGTCGAATCATTTAGAGCTCCATGGACTATTTTGGTCTAGTATTGTAATAATTAGCTAAATTAAATTTTTTATATGGTTTATTTACATGTTAATATGGATATACTGGGAGGATTTGTATTGGTGTAAATGAAGTTAAGAATATTGGAAGTGATTCTTTAATGCAGGTTGTACTTGGGGTAATGTTATAGCTGCAGCTGTTATGCTGCCGAATTGAAATTGATTGTTAGTGTCCACATAACTTTTATGGTAATAATTGTATTGTAATATTAATTAAATAGGTTCTACGGGTTATTGGTACCTTTAAGGTCACCCATGCCCTAGGACCGTCACATCGCCTATGATGGGATGTGACAATTTTAGTTCCATTTGTTATGTGTATTGAGGGTAAGGAAGAGGTAGGTGTGGTGGAAGACAAGAGATTAATATCAGTGGTCATATGGTTACAGCAGGCAAAGTAAAAAAGCCAATTGGAATTACCTAGAGTGATGTACATAGTTGCAGAGGAATTGGAAGAGATAACCTGTTTGAGTAAGGCTTCAAGATCACTCATAGTGATGGCAAAAGAACCTTCTGTGGCAGCAGCAGTGACAGAGGTGGATCCAGTCTTTGAGAAATTCTTAAATTTAGAAAATCCATCTTTAGGTCGAGGTGGGTGAGTTGGGCAATGCTCAAGAATTTGACCATGGCCATGACAATATCTGCATTCTACAGTAGGGCAGTTTGTAAAACTATGACCATGTTGATTACAGTTCTTACATATTTGACTTATAGATCTCTGATTAGAGGACTGAGTAGTTGTAAGAGCCAGTTCAGAATTTGATTGTTTCTTGAGACTAAGCCGAGTCTCCTCGAAGATAATTTCTTGGATAGCCGTATCCAAGGTGGGAAGAGGATGCCGATGTAGCAAAGAGGCACGGATAGCTTCATACTTAGGTCGAAAAGCTATAAGAACTTGAATTAGATGGAGATGGTCTTCATTGATCTCAGCCTAGGATAATTGATTCCATATTGGTAGAACCTAAGCAAGAAAATCATTTATAGATTGACCAAATTCTAACTTGAGTGTGGGTAATCGTTGATCGATTAACGAAGACTGCTCATTTTCTGAAGGTGAAAACTACATATACAGTAGCTCAATATGCCCAAATATATCTCGATGAAATAGTCAATCTCCAAGGCATACCAGTATCTATTATTTTAGATAGAGGTCCTCAATTTACTTCTCGATTTTGGCAAAAACTTCAAGAAGCTTTGGGAACTCAATTAGATTTCAGTACTGCTTTCCATCCGCAAATTGATGATCAATCAGAACGTACCATTCAAACACTGGAAGATATGCTGAGGATGTGTGTCATGGATTTCGGGGGCAACTGGGATCGCTATCTTCCCTTAATAGAATTTGCTTATAACAATAGCTATCATTCTACCATAGGAATGGCACCATATGAAGCTTTGTATGGAAGGAAGTGCAGATCACCCGTCTGCTCGATGGAAGTGGGGGAAAAGCATATAGAGGCACCAGATCTAATTCGGGAGACAATGGAAAAAGTGCCTATCATTAGAGAAAGATTGAAAATTGCTTTTAGCAGACAAAAGAACTATACTGATCCAAAAAGAAAAGATATAAGTTTTGCAGTTGGGGATCATGTTTTTCTAAAGGTATCTCTAATAAAAGGAGTTATGAGATTCGGAAATAAAGGGAAACTTGCGCCAATATACATCGGACCTTTTGAAATTCTAGATCGAGTGGGCAATGTATCATCTTGATTAGCTCTACCACCTAGTATGACCCATGTGCATCCAGTGTTTCATGTTTCTATGCTATGCAAGTACATTCCAGATCCTTCACATGTGCTACCATCACAAGAGGTCGAGGTGGATCAAGATCTAACTTATGAAGAAACACCAATTGCGATTATGGATCGAGATATTAGAACCCTGCGGAAGAAGGAGATAATTATGGTTAAGGTATTGTGGCGAAACCATACAATGGAGGAGTGTACATGGGAGAGTGAAGAGCAAATGCAGCAGCGATATCCTCAACTTTTCCAGGAATAAAGGTACGTTAGAAATTATAAAATTTGGGACGAATTTTCTTTAAGGGGGGGAGAGTGTAACACACTAGGACTTTATTAGATCACTAGAAACCTAGAACTGGGAAATTAAGAATTTACAAAATTACGCGGTGTGCAATTAAGGAATTGGGTTAGTAATCGCGAAATCGGTAAGATAACGACTTGTAGGATTTTTCATAAATTTTAACTTAAGCAAAATTAATATAGACATATCTAAAAATAATATTAGAAACCTAAATTAGCGACTAAAAATACTTGTAGGCTTGAATTAGGAAGTATAGAAACACTTTGATTAAAAGGGGGCAAAATGGTAATTTTTCCTAAAGAGAGATAATTATGACTTTTGACTAAAAAAAAAAAAAAAAAAGGGGAAAATGGTGTCAAGTGGCCGGCCATGTGATGGCCATCAAAGGGAAGATGGAATGCCAAAAATTCAAGTAAGGAAAATTAAAAAAAAAAAAAGAAAAAAAATATAAAAGGAAGTGATAAGCTTATACTTGTCTTCATTTCTTAAAAAAATCTTACTAAGACAAAAGAGAAAGACAGAAAGAAAAAGAGAGAGAGCAAGAAGAATAAGAATAAGGAGAAGAAGAAGAAGAAAATAAGTGGAGGGAACTTCTTTAAGGTAACTGTAAGAATTAATTAATCTTTCCATGTATATATGTATATGATTGGGTGACTATGCTTGGTTGATGTGTGAAGGAGAAAAGAGATTTTGTAGTTGAGGAAAGATAAATTGATGAGGAGGAAAGACTTAACTAGGCTAGTTCTAGTAAAAAGAAGTAAGAAATGAAAGAAGTAAGTGAAGAAAGCAAGGAACCAAGGAAGACAGCTTAGGATTTAGAAAGTCCTGGAATTTGAGAGGAAACATTGAGTCACTTGGAGCTTGAATTTGAAGGAAGTCAAAACATAAAAATTTTATCTTTATGTCTATAGTTTATTTCACTAGAAGTAAATTTAAGCTAATTTTTGATATTTTTGGAGATATGAGAAGAAAAAATAAAACTGCATCCTGCAGACCTACCCTGAGAATTAAGAAAGTTTGAAGTCAGTTTCGACTATCTTAAGATAATAATTAAAAGATGGTTAAAACATAATAAATGTACCTTGATATGTATTGTAGATGATGTAAAAATTTCAGAACCTAACTCCAAGTACGTTGGGAGATATATAGAAATTTATAGGTTGTGATAAAGTATTTGAATTAGTAGAATTCATAATATTAACCCTTAAGTTGGACAATCTAAAAGGCAGAAAAAAGTTGAGGTCAAAACTAATGAAATGTACTCTTGTGAGTCTAGTTTCATTGAAAAAAAGAATTATATCAAATGGAGTTTTGTAGTTTGAGTTATATCCAAAAGAGTATACTGAACTCCAGTAAAACATAGAATCAAGAAATTTGGATAATTCAGAAAATAATTTTGAGACAATTAAATTTTGTAAGTGATGGAGGGGAAAGTATTAGGATTAATTAGATTTGAAATTAAATCAATTGGAGTCTCAATTTTTATAAAAATAGTAATTATAAACTAATTTTCTAAACTAATGAGTAAATAAATGCAATTATATGAAATTAACCTTTACATAAATATTTGTAATATGTAGAAGGTGAGGAAGAATATCAAGAAGAAGAAATTGGAAACAAATGAGGTGAAGAGGATTACCAATATTTTGGAGTGTAATCAAGAAAGGTGAGTATATATTAAATTTCCTAGCACATACCACTTTATTGTGCAAATATGAATTGTATTTGTTTATATGACTTTGATTTGCTAATACCCCTTGTGACTTCTAGTCCTAATTGATGCTTTACATGTGAAATATTCCATTTGAAGTGAACCCTGACTTGAACCAAAAGCAAAAATTTCCTTTTTTCGGTGAGGGGATTACCGAACTCTGTGCACAGTGATTTGTACCTTGCTATGAGGTATTTGAAAGCCCTAGCCGCAAGGTCTAGCTAACCTTGTGTTATAATTGTCATTGGAAATCTGTGGTTCCACAGTACTATATTAAATGAGAATGTGACTAAGTTCACATTAATTGGTAATAATTTCTTCTAAATTGTATCTTTTTGAAAATTCAACTGTTATTGTGATAATCCATTGAGCCAATGATCGGATTCAAACACCCAAATTGTTGTGCTAGAATATTTATTATATATTCACTGAGATTTGTATCTCACCCTTTTTCTTTATTTTTTTTTCAGGTTAGTGGATTTGCGGTGCAAGTATCCTTTTTCACTTGCCGCTAGAATTTTAGATGACATTTTGTAATGGTTGTGTGATAATATGTGATGACATGTAATGTTAATATCTAATAACTCCATGGTACATAGTTAAACATAAATCTGATATGGTGTATGAATATAGATAACTGAACAAAATATAATAAATTAAATTAGTGAAGTATAATGGTGATTGGGAGCTAGCATATGCTTAAAATGAAGTTGAGGATATAAGGTGGTAATATTGGGAGTGTTTTATATTTCTTACTGGTTTGATATTAGGGTATTGTGAATGTACTGCCGGTATACCGCTGGAGTTACATTAATATTCTAAAAAGAGTTGGGTTCTATGGGTTTTCGGTGGTGTATGCTTACCTATGCCCTAGGGCCGTCCATCCCAAAAGTGGGATGTGACAAAGTTGGTATCAGAGCTTAAGTATTGTATTAAGTGTAACTGGTAGACTTAGGGAGTACCATGGAGTTTACGGTCCTTATTGTCATTTTGTCTATCATTAAGATTAAATCCGCGAAGTTCGTACAAAATTGATATTCTTGTGTATGTATGTGTTATATATGTGTAAAACTTACTTGTCAATGATATAAAAAAAAAATGGTTAGTGTTGATGTCCACTACATCGGAACGGGATGCGAGTCAAGATGAGCCGATATCTGAGGCAGCATTGCACAACATGGAATATCCATCAGAGGAGGATCCTGACCTAGTACCAGATGTTGATCTTAGGATGAGAGTACTGTCTTTGGAGGCATAGGTTAATATATTGGAGGAGAGGCTCTGAGATCTTCGAGAGATGATTATCCAGACGAGGGGTATGGCTTTTAAAGGATTAAGGATAAGATGAATTGCTAGGAAAAGAGTGCCTATACTAGGAGTACGTAGGGCAGTCCAGGAGTACCCGAGGCATGTGTGTACAAT
>CATKHJ010265039.1:0-15619 GCA_949750685.1 Vernicia montana | reverse complement strand
TATACTATATGCATTCTTAATTAATCATAACGTCATTCAATTTATCACTATTGTATCACATTCTCATTTAAATCACATATAAGCATAATCATTCACATAAGTAATTAGTACACTGCAGTAATATAATATAACTACTTCTTTTATATATGCCATTTAACTATTCATTACATCTTTTCATTAGTACAAAATGATGTCATATCATATAAGTTATATGCATCCTTATGGATACTACTAGTTACTACCTTAGTATAATTTCTTCAAGCCTTCTAATCTTATTTTAATATTATATATATATAGTTAATAGCATATCAAAACCATAGGTAATTAAACCCTATCAGCACTTCCTATATCTTTGTCCTGCCTATCACTACCCACGTCCTCATTCTCAGCTTCACTCTCTACAAGACCAACACTCCTGCGTCTGGTAGATAACAAGGAAGGTGATAGTCTACGATGCCTAAGTGGGAATCTCTCACCTGAATGGTCAAGTCTACCACATGCCATACATATATGCTCAGGAAATCCTAGCATCATATCTCGGAAAGGTGGGATATAGCCAGCTCCCGGATGCTCATAAGCATGCACCACTCTAGCTATCTCCCAACGCATCTCCTTAAACTCTTGCCTCATATTAAATATCTCCTGCCACAGAAGACAGTTCTCTCTCACCATGTCATCATATCTGGCCCTCATCCTTACCACCCATACCGGATCAAGGTCTTCCTCAGGGTAAGACTCCACTGGCTCAAGTCGAGTGACAGATGCCACATCAGATACCTCATTCTCTCTCACCAATCTATATCGTCGTCGTGGAGGCATCTATATAACAAGGTTAGCAAACACAAAAAAATATCATGTAAAGCAAACATATAATCATATAAGTGGAATAATCATGCATATTAGGTTTAAGCGGAACTAACTTATTGATGGACTGCAAAGACGTTTAGGAATCTTATGCTCTATGGTTTATGTTATACTCTATGACTCTTATGAAGTCTATACTAGACTTAAGTTATAGTCTGATACCAACTTTGTCACGACCCAACTTTGAGCCGTGACTATTCTAGGGCTCAAGAAGACATAACGTCACCTAGACCTGTGGAACCCTATAACTAGACAGTAACTTATCATGCACATCAACCTTTCCCAAGACCATAACCTGATATGTTTTAGATTATCATAACATATACCTTACATAACCTTGAGTTTACCATACATATACTATAATATGAATAAGGTATATTATTCATATAGAAAACATATACCATAAATATACCATTAATTTCATATTAGTTCTTATTAATACTAAATGTAGTAAACATATTAATTATTACAATTACACATATAATTATAAAAATTTAAACTATTAATACTACTAGATACCATAATGACCAATGGAGCTCTAGACTGGTTTCTCCAAGATACAAATTCATTATGGTGAGTAAAAAAGAGTTTTATTTTAAACCAAAATAGCAAAGTAACCCCCAAGCAGAAGGATGAAGTTTGAGTTTTACCTTGCAGAATCCATTACAGCATCTGAAAATAATAAACCACTAAAGGGGGTGAGACAAGCTCAGTGAATACATAATAACTCAACATGATATGCCAACTAGGGTATATGATTCAATGAAAGAATAATGGTCTTATCATATTTAACATTTTGGTATTTGAATTTATCAAAATGGGATTCATTCATAATACTGGCAATTGAAGGTTGAGGTAATTCCATCAATTATAAAATTTAGCAGAAATCATATATTCGAAAGTAGTATGCTTCCCACTATAAATAAATAGAGTGGCAGCTAATGTCTTGCTCACTCATACTGATTTCAGGAGTGTGAGACTGATCAGGTCTCACGACTAGGATCACCCTTTATAACTAAGGCGGATACACTATCCCTACTCGACGGCCTTCTTACTATGTGCACATGACTGATGTATATCCTACATCAGATGGGGATCTCTGCTTTACTTTAAGTATCAATAATAAATAGGTTTCATGTGAAACAATGTTACTCTTCAAAGAGTAAGGATTTCAATTGGATAATTATATCAATGCAAGATAGACCAAAAGTCTTAAAAGATACTTTTAGCATTTCGATTAATGTAAGGATATAAATAGTATAGAATTTCAATCAAGGTATCAAGTTGGGTACAATGGGTGAATGAATGAATGACAGCATCATTTAGAATGCCCATAACATATCGAGTAATTATGTACTCACCTTAGAATTTCTTCAGCTCCTAAATTAGCACAAACAAAAGAGATGACCGTCCGGTTGTTCTTGCACTTTATCCTTAGGTTCTATAGAGAACCAATTTATTCAAATTACTTTTTGGGTCATCACAATTATTTAAGTAGTTAATTCACTTTATTTCTATTTCTAGTATCACTAGGTCTAAACTTAGGATACTAATAACTTAATACTAGATCAAATTATTACATATATCACATACAAACATACATAGCAATATTTTGACACTTAATTGCCTTTCAATTAAAATGGACGAATAGGCCTTGGACAAAGCCCAACTTTCTTTTCATATTTTCTTAGTGCAATTATCATACAAGTTAAATTTATTATAAGACATTTTATATTTTTGCATATTATCAATACAATAAGGTTCACACTTGGTAGGGTTGAATCATACTTAGGAAAAATTTAATTTAATTTATCAAATTTTTAATTCAATCATAGATCATTTTATTGGCATATTCATAACTTCAATTTATCAATCAATTGAAGAAAATCAAATTAACTTTATAATTTTCCAAATGGTCAAACCACTAATCAAAGGAAAAACCAAAATTTTATATGAAATTCTCAAATTGTATTCATGCATTTCTAATTAACATACTAATGAATTTAATTAAACAATCAATTTTTACTATTGAGACTTCTAATAAAAAATCCCCAAACTTAATCTAACTTTAAAAAGGGAAATTCAAGATTTCCTTAATCAATTTTAAATTAACTTTGGTATTATGAAATCAATATATATTTAAGCATAAATTAATATTCAAAACATAAAACAAACAATTGATTTTCAAAATTTCTAGGATGGCCGAATTTCAATAAGAGAAAAATAATATTTTTCATTCAATTCTTCAATTTGCTTTCACATATATTTAATTAGTATGCCAAATTACTTAATTAAACCATAAGTTTTATTGATTGAACATTTGTTAGAAAATTCTTAATTTCTACTTAGAACATGAAAGATTAAAAATGTATAATTTGATTACCAAATTCAAATTAATTGTTGATTCTTGCAATTAGTACCTAATTATATCCAAATCATGAATTAAAACACAAACCATCAAGAAATTAGAATTCTTCTAAGAGTATCTAAATTCTTCAAAGAAGGAAAAAGAAAAAAAATCAAACATTCAAGATCATAATTCATCAAAACTTGATTAAGATGAAAAAAAAAGACTTTAGTTTTAAATTTGTTACCTTTGAAGCTCCTTCCTTGGTTGTAAAAATGGTTTGGCCGAAATTAATGAAGAAAAGAAAGATAAAAACTTTGTTCTTTGTATGTTTGGTGAAAAAAGAAAAAAAAATGATAATGAATAGTAATTATTTTGTTTTCCAATAGTTAGTCAAATTGGATTAATAAGCATAGGTAATAGTGGTTGTATGATTTCCAAAAGAAGACATTGGAAATTTCTAATAGTAATTAAATTCCTACAAACTTTGATGATAGTCTAGATTCAATGAACTTATCATATGATAAATTAATATTTTTAGCACATGGAATAATTCAAGACTATATTTTTCCTTCCAAAATTCATACCATGACCGGTCATTATCTTGTATTGGGCCTAGGTCAATACTTTGTTGGTTACATGGCCATAGAAATTTTTGACACTATGTATTGAGCTTAGCCCAATACCTGATTGGTTATAATGAATTTACTATTTACTAACAATATACATATACATATATAGTTCACATGACATACACATTCATACATATATTATTAATATAATTGTTATGAAATAATTCACAACATTATACTACTAGAGTTCATATGCAATATTAGAAATTCCTAACTTCTTAAGTGAATTGTATTTAATCTTTCCTTTCCTATGGCAATTTGGTCATTAAGGTCTAGGGTATTACAATTTATCTATACAAAAATAATTAAAATTATGTTTTCATATGAAAAATAAAAATTTACATGTGCAAAAATTCATATAGTCAAAGTGGGATCCACACTTAAAACTTTATCTCCATCATCTTATTAGTAACCAAGTTACTTAAAAAAAACACATACATAAGGATTCTTTATGCCTCCATGGCCAAACCACCCAATGAAGTGGGGTGGGACACACTTTAATTTATACAATAGCAATTTTAATCTTCCTTAGTTATTTTGATAATTTTTGGCAATTGAACTATACCTTAGCACATATTATTCCATTCATTTATATTAATGTTCAATATTGTTTCCATTCTCATTTACCATGTTTTTAGCAATTATGAAATTATAATATTCATAGTAAAAATTATTACATAATTAAACATGCTCAAATTAGCACTTAATTACTTAAATCCAATCATATTAGCTTAGCTACTCAAACATCCCATTTCTAAGTTGTCATACTCATTTTCTAGAATTGAAATAACCTAGGTTATTATAACATATCTGCGTATCCCTTTGAATGGGAATCAAAACCCAAGCGGTTCTCCCTTCTTGTGAAGGAGTTAGTTTAGTCTTAGCCTTTTATTATGTTTCGATTGATTGATTTAGAGATGGTTGATTGATTGATTAATTAATTTTAATTAATTTACCAAGTTGAGTTAATTAGGTCAGATTTTAATTAAGTACCCTAAGTGAATCAATTTTAATTAATTAATTGATTATAGAGAGAGGGAGTAGAAGAGTAAGAATTAGGCAAGGAGCCCAAAGGGGAGAAAAGAATAATCCCAATGAGAGAAAAAATAAATAAATAATAAAAAGGAAAAGGAAAAGCTGCTTACCTTGCACTCATGTGGCTTTGAGATGGAGAAGACTTGTCTCGGTCGGCGGCGGACTTGCTTTAGACGGATTGCCTCGGATGGGGGAGAACTTGCCTCGGACGGCGAGAAGCTTTTAACTTGATTGGTCGGCTCGGGAAGTCATAATCCAATTTGCTTTACAAAGCAAGGAGCAATAGTAAAGCAAAAATAAAAATAAAAATAAAAGAAAAATTTAAACTAAGGAGCTCGTTCCATGGTGGATCAAGCAAAAAGAATATTTTAGACTTGCTTAGAGATCACAGGTTGATCAAGCAAGTCCTGGTTGTCAAAAAATTGAGTTGGGAGGTCTGAATATATAGTGGAAGGGGTTAGGAACAATTTGGTGTATTTTTCAATATGGGATTCGCGCATCTGGGACACACTATCGCACAGGGGCCCTGCGGTACCACCAAGGCAGCCTGGGGCAGCAAAGTGTTGCTGCAAATAGGCCTTACGATATCGTAAAAGCCACCTACAAAAACCATAGGTAGGCTCTGCAGTACTGCAGGGCTTCTTTGCTGCAACCGCAACCCTTTTTGTGGTTTTTTGGCCCGCTTCATCCGATCTTTTTCTAGTTCATCGCCGCCTTTCTACAAAGATTTTTTTAGGTCCAATCACATGTCGGGGTGCAAAATTAAGGATTCATAGCTACATACAATTTGAAGATAGTCCTCAACGTCAAGCTAATGACGTTAAATAAGCACTTTGTGGGAGGCAACCCATACTTTTATTCCTTAAATATTTTTAATGATTTTGTACAATTTTCAATGATTGTGTATTTTGTTATTGTTTCTTAGTTGTTCTAATTATTTTTGGATATAATATGTTTTGAATTTCAGGTTTTTAGGGTTGGAAAGTCACAAAGGAGAAGAAAGGCGGGTATTTTGGAAGTAATCAAAACACACGACTTAGCCTAGTAAAAACATGATTGTGTTTCTAAGTCGTGTACTCTACTATTTCTCAAATTAAATTTTGTCAAAATTACTTCCAAAAAAACACGACCGAGTTTTCCAAAACATGGCCATGTCTCGGAAATGAAGAAACACGACCACCATTACACGGCCGTGTATCACGAATTACCTATAAATACTCTCGACTTTTTATTTGAGAACCCCAATTTGTAAAGCCTAAAATCTGCTCATTCTTTTTTTCTTTTCTCATCTTTTTCTCTCCAAGACCCTAACCCTAGCCTTTTTTATTTGAGGATCATGTCTCAAATCAATATGGAAATCTCCAATCAACATCCTAGAGTTTCTCCATCTTCATCAAAGGCATCTCTAAGGAATTCCATGGCTGTTGCAAATCTTCTCACAGCAACTCAAGGGTCCTCTCATAAGGTAAAACCTTCTACTAAGAATCAAAAATATTATGATCTTTTAGATAAAAGATTTTGTCAACCTTATACTATAGATTGGGAAACTTTGAAAGTCATTGGATTGGAAAAGCAAGTTAGGAAATATATTGATAATGTCCATTGGGATGCTATGACCCGTATGAACCTAGGGATGGTTAGAGGTTTAACCCTTCAATTTCTAGAAAGCCCAGAAGTGGGATTTTTGATTTCTTGCCAGGGCAAATGGTCACAAAATTACATTTTAACATCTTCCATAGAGCTTTTGAACAATCTATCTTTGAGTTAGATAGAATTTTTTGGTTTTCCTTTGAAGGGAAAAATTGTATTCCTAAAGTATGGAAGGAACAAGAGGCATGCGACCAATTGACTATTGATGGTGGGATTTATGACCCAAAGACTTCCAAGGCAATTAATCTTAGGGAGCCAGCTCTTAGGTATCTACACCACTATATGGGTAGAACAATTTTTGGTAGAGGAGAGCAAAGGAAAATTGTGTTGAGAAATGAATTGTTCATTCTTTGGTGTATGAAAAATAATATAGAGGTTAATAGTGGCTATTGGTTGGCGGCACACCTACACTTTGTGGCAAATAATGATAATTGTCCAATTTGTGTTGGAGGCTTTGTGATGAAAATTGCTATATGGTTGACTAAATATTGTCCTAAGCCCAACAATCCAAGAATCATTTTGCCACTTAAGCTTGATTTGACAATATTGAGGAAGTTGGGGTTAATCCAAAAGAAGGGAGATAAGGATGTGATTTTGGGATACAATGACAATGAGGGAATGAAGAAAAATGAAAGAGCAAAGAAGCGAATGCGGATCCTAGATGAAGGAAAATATTCTGAAATTTTGAAAGATGGTTCAAGGATATTAACTAATGAGTTGATGATGAAACTTCAAGAGTTAGAGGCTAAACTGGATAAGAAATTTCAAGAAGTGTTGGAAAGGCAGGAAGTTCTCCTTGCAAATTTTCTTCATGCTTTGATGCCAAATTCCTCTATCCTTAAATGAAGTTGACCTCATGGTAGCAACTAGCTACTAATTCTATCTTTTTTTTTTTTTTTTTTTAAATCTATCCAATTTAGAACCATGTTTTTCGTTAGTTTAATTTTACTTTTGAACAATTAAAGTGTTTGCTCGAAAATAGATGTTATTTAGTTTTCTATTATTTATGATTTTGGTTATTGCTAATTCCCATATCTTTATGATATGCTTTATTTTTGAAAGTGTCAGTTGACTAGTGATCATATCCAAGTGAATACCAACTGAATTACTTCTAAGGGAGTTTCATTTACCTTAATTCTCTTTTAATTATATTTCACATTGCGGACAATGTGAGAATTAAGTGTGGGAGAGGGGTTTTATTGTCAATATTTGTTGGTAATTTGACTTGAAGTGCATTACATCACATGAAAAAAAAATTCAAAATTTTATTCAAGTATATTTTGATTCATTCAATTCTTTAGATTATTTGAAATTTTGTAAATAAGATTGCATGATAACTTAGACTTCTTTTGAATTTGCTGTAAATTTTATATTTGAATAACTGAATTTTGTAAGTTTTAGTCTTGTTAATTCTTATTTTTAAGTTATAATTATCTTAATTATCTTGATGGTTGAATTTGAGCCTTAATGTGAGATTATTTGAGCCTTTTTTATTGAATTCACCCATTAATAATCTCTTATTTCTTATTGAGTGTCCATCATGGCATATGTTGTTTTAGAATTTGCATGATTTTCTTGTCGAGTATACATAAATGTAGAATTAGATCATGAAAATAAAAAAAGGCATCTTAGGTATACCCTTTTAGATTAAATAGCCTTCCCAAAATTTTTCATTAGTGAGCTCTTTTGAGCCTAAGTTTTTCCTTTCTATGAACCTATAAAAATATTGCACTTGAACCTTGAAATTAATTTTTCCTACCCTTTTCCTAGGTTTAAGAGCATATTTGATATTTTGGGTGGGGAACATCAATAGAAAATTGTGGTATGTGATTCTTTGAGTATCTAATGTAATGTGTCTATGTTCTGTTTATTGATATGAGCAGTGTATGGAAAGAAAAGAAAAAGAAAATGTGCTTGAAGAAAATTTAAAAAAAAAAAAAAAGAGAAAGGAGATAATAAAAATATATTAAGTACAAGGAAATGCATGCTCATAAATCATTTTGTGTAAGACACTATTGTTTTTGGGTATTTATATTTCTTAAAGTTGGAAATTTATTTGCTTCTTATTGAATATGCTCTTAAGTCTTAGAAGTAGCAAAACATTCCTTCCTTCATTCCTGAACCTTAACCCCATTACACCCATTAAAAGACCTTTGGATTCATGATTTTCATGTGATTAAGTAGTTGAGATTTGAATTTTGTGCAAACTTATGGTAATATCCATGTCATGATTGGATTTGAGTGATCATTGCCCATGTAAACACTTGAGAATTATTGTAAGGGAGTGACCATTTATACACCATCTTGATAATTGTTTCTTTCAATTTGGATGTTTAAATTTTAGGCCTAAGATACATTTGGTTACTCTACATAAAATTCATTATAAGAATTTTTATATCATGTTCTTCGCTCTTTGCATAATTTCTAGAATCTTTAGAAGGATTATATTGAGTTTGCTTGAGGACAAGCAAATGATTAAGTGTGGGGGAAGTGTTCTAACCATTTTTATAGTGTTTTTAAGGTGTTATTTGTGTCTAATTTTATCTATTTCAACTCTGTTTTTAATGTTTTTTATAGTGTTTTTGTTTGTTTTGTGTTTTATTTGCAATTGTAAGATTTTTTTTGTTGAGAGGATGAAAAAGATGAGAAAATGGTGTATTTCTAGCAAAACATGCTCAAATCGGACAAAACATGGGCATGTTTCCATTTCTAGAAGGCTAGTAGCATAGGTCAAACACGACCATGTTTTCAGTACATGATCAAATGAGGCATCTCATGTTTTGAAGGCTTTTGTGAGGCATAGAAGTATAAGACTTAGAAACATGCCTGTGTTCTTAAGTCGTGTTTCTTTATTTCTGCAACATGGGCATGTTTTGAAGAAACATGACCATGTTTTGACAAGTCAGCTGATGTGGCAGCTCTTCAAGGATTTAAGATGTGGCAGCTCTTCAAGGATTTAACTTAGAGAACTTTTTTCTATAAAATCCTAGCAGCTCATTTCATAAAACAAGAAGAGAGGGAGGCGTGACAATTCTCTCAATAACGCTTTTTCCATTATCTTTCCCTCTATTTCTTCGTTTCAATTAATTAGGTTAGAATTATTTTCTTGGTAAGGAATGATTTGAAGATAGGTAGACAAGAAGATTGCATTTGTTCTTCAAAGGATTCTTTTTGGGATTTTGTTTTCTCAACCTTTTATATTCAATTTCATTTGTTCTTACATTAATCACATGAAGATGAATGTTATTGGATTTAATAAAGTTGAATTTCATTTCTCTTTTATCATGAACTAATTCTTTTATTATAGGGTTTAGATGGATCCATTTTGATTGTTATGGTTTGCTTAGATGATTGAATTAGGGTTGTATGTCATTGTTTAATACTTCATTTCATATACTTGTGATTGATCACCACATGGTATATACCCTAGGAGTTAAGTGTTAAATTGGATATTGTTTAACCCCTGAATAATGAACAATGAACTTAGGGTTTACTGATCAGAAATGCAATAAACCCTATGCATACTTTTGATTAGGTTTATAATTAATTTGATTTCTAATTAACCTAATTCAAGAGACAATTCTTTTAGGATCACTTTTGTTTTATTCCATTTATTTGCATTATCCTAATCATTTCATTTAAGCAACCATATATCAATTTGGTGAAGTTGAATGCCCTAGAAGCCTCTTTATATCGAAACATCCATTCCATTCATTGACTTTTAAAAGTTCTTGCAATTTTCTCTACAATCATTTCATTCACAACAACTCTCAAATCAATCAATCGATTTAGGGTGTTTAGGTTTTATTTTCAATTTTGTGTTAATTGTAATTTAATTTAAACAATCCACATATTTATCCTCCTTAGGTCCTCATCCTAGCTGCAATTATCTCGTGCACTTACGAGTAGTGTAGTTCAAGTTTGAACACAACAGAACTAATGAGTTTCTTGCCTTTAGGTAGAGAAGTAAGCTCCTAAGTGTTGTTAAGTTCTTAGGCATGAATTTCCTGTTGCATAGCAACTATCCAATTTGGGTCCTGCTTTGCTTGATCATATGAACTAGTGTGAACCTTGATTTTAGCACCTCCAAAATTATTTCTGAACTCACCATAGCTGACCAAAATATTTTTCTATCCAAACTGACACTTTTTCAATCCTGACCGAACTCTATATACCAGACAGTATTTTTCCAAAACTAACAGAATTTTTCTCAAAATTGACTGCCAAAATATTTGATAATTAATTTCGGATCCACCACCACTGACCGGTAATTTTTCAGACTTTAGAATACCCCGAAAACTGACCCGAAAGCCCAAAAAACTGACCCAAAAATTAAAAAGCCCAAAATCAGAAAAACTGAACCATATCCACAGGAGCACCTGGCGAATCCGCCGGAGGCCACCGCGGAGCGGCCAAGCCTACCGAAGGCCGCCTCGAGGAACGCTGGAGGCTCTGTGCAGAGCCCCAAATGCTCCGCCTGGAAGAGCCTCTGCCCCTCTGCGCGGAGCCTCTCTGGCACGTTAGAAATGGCAGGGGCTCTGCTGCGGTCAGAGCCGTCGGAGCCCCTAGCGACAGCTGTCGACATCCCAGCGGCAGCCGCCGGCTCTCTGGAGGCTCTCTTCTGGACAGCCAGAGGCTCCGCGCAGAGAGCCGATGGATCCACCGGCAGCTAGCGGAGCCTCCGGATTTTCCGCTGATACTATTCCCCTATGCACTAAATTGACCCTTTTGCCCTTCCAGCCTATTTTTTTTCAACCCTAAACTGCCCTACCCTTCTTGTCTTTTCACTTTTCTTATTCCCAAACTACCCCTAACTCATTTTGCCTATAAAAAGGTCACTTCTACTCTTCATTCGATACACCTTAAAGCATTTGTTGATAGTTATCCAATTCCTCTCTCTCTCTCTCTCTCTCTCTCTCTAATTAGTTTTCTCACTCATCAATTAATTAATTAATTAAAAATTAATTTTAATTAATTAATTAATTTTTCAATTTGTTTTAATCTCAATTAATTAATTTTTTAAAAATTAATTTTAATTAATTAATTAATTTTTCAATCGGTTTTCACTCAATTTGATTAATTAATCCTTTTAATTAATTAAAAATTGGGTAGTTAAGCAACTGAATCTTCTTTTTTTTAAAATCAGTCTTATTTTTCGAAATAGAACTCCGCTCCGGCAAAATCACTCTTTCACCACATAAACTCACAAAGAAGGTATAATCTCTTACCTTCACTCAAACCCCAAACCAAACCATACCAATCAAATCTGACCGATCTCAAAACCCCTCCATCTCACCGTGGAATGAACTATGTGGGTTTTGATCCCCATTCAATGAGGTACGTTGGCAAGCTTGGAATCTAAATCCAAGTCTCAAATTCAAATCCCAATCAATCCCCTTCCCCTTTTATTTTTAAATGTCAATCCATTATAAATGTAAATTTTAATTAGTGTTATTAGTTATTATTTTAGAGTAAATGAGCAATCTTGTGATTTCCCTACTACTCATAAGGGCTAGAGGAAATACTCTCCTTTACTTGTGATTGTTTAAATACTCGCTCTTTAAATACTTGCTCTTTATTTTCCATGCACTCATAATTATACCATGCTCATGAATTTTAAATTTCAATTAATATCTGTCATCCATGAAATCCATTTTCAAAGTCAAATTAAACTTGAAAGTCAAATCGAGATTATTTAAAATCAAAAACCTAGTCCCCAAGCTCAACCTGGTTCGAGGACAAGTGACTTTATCCTTGGGTAAATTAATCGAAGATTAATGAATTGGAGTCAAATTGGGTTTTTCCTTAATTTTTTCATTAAAAATAAATTAGGGTGGTGACTCCCGAGTCTTTTTGAAAATTAAAAATCAATTTTCTGAGACGATAGCTACTTTCAATCGTGAGCACCAAAACTCGTACCTTAACCTCCCTTAAAAATCGCTTAGCATTTCCTTAAGGAACAACATTTTCCCGAGCGAGGGAAGGGGCATTCAGGCGAGGCCTCACTGTTGGCGACTCCACTGGGAACTAGTTGCCATCATTTTTCAAATAAAACGAAAGCAAAATAAGAGGATTACTATTTGGTTAAAAAAATTTCAAAATAATCTCCATTTGGCACTTAAGTTTAAATTGACTTTCATGCATCACTTTGTATAATAAAGGCTCTTTGCCTAACCATAGATTTAGGAAAACTTTCGGATGGTGAGTAGCATTGGCTCGACAACTCTCTTTGAGTATGTTGGGAGATAGCAAAAGCATTCCACCCCGCTACGAATCCCCGATCATTTCGGTGGTGTAACGAGCAATCAGTACTGTTGGACCCACGCGAGTCTCTTTGACTCATATGTGGTTAGGTATATCGATGCTCTGGTGGAACGGGGACCCTTAAACCAAGCTACCTTTCACCCTTGTGCATATAATTGCCTTAGCCTCAGACTTTAGGTTCCGTGTACCGTAATAATTAAGCTCTTTTGTGCATAAACCCATGAAACCTTTTTTGGACATGCATCATGACATTTGACATGCATACATGCATAAGAAACTTGAGAATAGAGTCTTCTCATCCTGTATACCAAAATCGGTGGTCCGTCACCCAAATAAAATTCCAACCAATAAACCCGGTGAAGGGAATCATTTTCTCGATGTACCGTTGTATCTGTTTACCCTTTCCAAAGTGTAAATTCTTACCCTTCCTTTTCTTTTGAAGGTACAAATGGCCAACACCTTTGATCAGGATGCTATGAACGCCTTTTTTGCTAGTCTCCTCAAGAAGTAAGAGGAATCCTTCCAAAATGCACTTACCACCGGCCTTAAAACACAAGCAGATACCTTCACCAATGCTCTCACCACCCAATCTGCCAACTTCACAAACGCCCTCAACACCCAGCATCAGTCCATCCTTAACCAAGTTAGGGAGATGACCAATACCACCACTGCTCCTCCTCCTACCGAGCCCACTTCCACGCAGGCCGGTACAAGCTATGCTCCTACTTTCACTCCTCCTCCCGTTATCGATTTGACTAATAAGGGGAAGGCTCTTGATACTCCTACTTCTCCTCCTCTGGACTTAAACGCCACTGTTCCATCCCCCACCACGAATCTTTTTCAAAGTGGGGATTTCTCTAGCTTTCCTAAAGCTAAGAAGTTATGAAAAAATTTGAGGCTATGGAGAGGACCCTTAAAAATATCAAAAAACATGAAGACATGATAGATGTCAATTCTCTGCTCTTTTCCCAAATGCTAGGGTTCCACCCAAGTTCAAAATGCCAATCATGGACAAGTTCGACGGCACCACATGCCCCAAAACTCATTTAAAAATGTATGTGGGCGCCATGCGACCCTTCAGAGTAAATGACGAGCTCCTTGCTCAATTATTCCAGTAGTCCTTGACCAGAGCTGCAGTTAAATGGTTGTTGGATCTCGATCAGAACCACAAGAAAAGTTGGGATGACATATGCAATGCATTTGTCAAGCAATACCATTATAACATCGAGGTGGATGTCACCCGTCGAGATCTAGAAATAACTAAGCAAAGATCAGGAGAGTCCTTCACCGCGTTCCTTACAAGGTAGAGGACTAAAGCAGTGCAAATGGTGAACCGCCCGTCAAAAGAAGAGCAGATTGACATCATTGTCAAAAATCTCCTCCCTCAGTACCAAGTCCATCTGTAAACTCAATATCTCGCAGACTTTAGGGCTCTCATCACCACCGCTACCAAGATCGAGGATCTGATCCAATCATGATGAATCAAGGATGAATCCTCTAGTTTGAGGTATCACAAGAACAACAATTACATAACCAACTCCACCACCTAAAGAGGAGGGGACGTAAATGTTGTCTCTTATTAGCTAATAAGGTTATAATCAAGGAGGGCTTTCTCTGAGCTAGGCATGCCCCTCAGTGTTGTTTACAAAAAAGCCTTAGAGGCTCATCTAGTTAGGCCCCTTGAACCACGAGCTCCTCCAAACCCCTTTCCCAAGGGCTACAATGTGAACGAGCATTGTGATTATCACCAAGAAGCGAGGCACAAGACCGACGTATGTAAGGCTCTGAGACACAGAATTCAGGACCTCATTAACAATGGAGACATCATTGCCCCCAAGCCAAAGCCTAATATTACCACCAATCCTCTTCTACACCACTGAGTTTATCCAACCATCCCAAGCTCCACCCAATAATTGGCACTTTGAGAAAGGTGTCAGCCCTGCTGTGCCCAAGTCCTCTGAGTCTATGTATTAGTCTATCGAGTCTATGTTTGAGTCTTTTGAGTCCATGTTCGAGTCCCCTAAGTCCATCCGAGTCTTTTTCTGAATTCGAGTCTATCAAGTCTTCCTTTCTGAGTCTGCATTTTATCTTCCAGGCTTATCCTTTAATGTAACCCATGATAATGGGACTTTTATCAGTAATGAAAAGTTTGAACCTTATGTTTTGCTCTACTTCTTCTGATTCATCATTGAATAGAACGTCTAAAAAAAGAAAAAAGATAATAAATAATAATAATAATAATAATAATTAAAAAGGCAAAAGAATCAATTAATTATGGCACAGAGGAAAAATAAAAGTCGCATACATTGTATTTGCATATCATAACAAGCAGGCATTAATCAAAGGTCTCTGGTTTTTCTGGACTGTTTTGCATAGAACCCAAGGACATGGTAGACCCAATCATCGCGGTTCACAGGATTCCAGCCTACACACACATAAAGCCTGTTAAACCGAAGCTGCAAAGAATGAAAGTAGAGTAGATTATAGTGTGTCATGACCAACTGAATGCCACAGATGAAAAGAGAATGGATGCTTTGTACAAGATTCAAGATTACCAACAGAGGCTAGCCAGACACTCCAACAAAAGATGAAAGAACAAAGGTTTGCAAAAAGGGAATTTTATCCTAAAAGTGATTCGAGCTCCTGTGCACGACCCAAGAGAAAAGTTCATGTTGACCAAAATTGGGTGTACAATTTAGTCAATCTCTATTTTGATCTTGACAATCAAATTGAATTGCACTAATATTTCATTGAAGTGTGTTTTCACAGATAAAATGCCTTAGAAATGCTTGGAAGTCAAGAACTTAGAAAATTCTCTAAGTGTTAT
>CATKHJ010265034.1:0-13622 GCA_949750685.1 Vernicia montana | reverse complement strand
TTACCTTATTGTATTTATTGGAATTCCTTTGATGAATGGATGATGTGGATTATTATAGTAATGTGTTGGGGTTCTGATCTGGGAATCGTATATGCATGATTGGATATAGTATAGTATTGGGTTCTACGGGTTTTCGGTGGCCTTATGCCTATCCATGCCCTAGGACCGTCGCGGCTCGTAAGTCGGGTCGTGACAGTGCATCTGGTATTTCATGTTTCGATGTTAAGAAAGTATGTACCGGATCCGTCACATGTATTACAACCTCAAGCAGTTGAGATAGATAAGAACTTGACTTATGAAGAAGTGCCAATTGCAATCATCGATCGTAAATTAAAGAAGTTAAGGAATAAAGAAATTGTAATGGTAAAGGTCCAATGGAAAGATCATAGTTTAGATGAATGTACTTGTGAGAGTGAGCAAAGTATGCTACTCAAATATCCTCATTTATTTGCTATGTAATGTTGTACATAATATGTATATGTAAATTCAATGATGAATTTTCTATAAGAAGGGGAGAATGTAATACCCCGAATGTACATATATAGACTTCTACCTTGATATGTGAATGTATTATAAGTGTTCTTATATATGCATTGATGTATTACATTGATTAGAATTGAGAATTGGACTTAGAAATTAGGTCAGTTGAAAGTGGGTCCCACTTTCCACTAACACCATATTTTATACTAGTTGATGCTAGGTTGATTAAACCTAGTCATCTTCCATTTAACTTTAATCCAAACACCAAATGGCTATCATTTCTCCCATTTGTCTAAAAGCTCTCAACTTTCTTCTTCTTTCATTCTTTCTTCATTTGGCCAAAACAAGTCACCATCAAGGAAGATTTTAAGGGTAAAACTTGAAATTTAAAGTCTCTTCTTCAATTTTTCTTCTATGCTTTGCTTGATTATGGTTTGGGATGTTTCTCTTCTTCTTCTTCTTCTTCTCTTTATTTTGGTTTACCCAAATGGATTTCTACAAAGGGGATTTTCCTTGAGAAAATTCTTTTATATTATGATTTGTAAACATGATTTAAGAGTATTGAGTATAGGAAAATGGATTTCCAAAAAGAATTTCAAACTTTTCCATTTTGATGATGATGTGTTTGATCAAATGGATTTATAGAATCTTTGTTGATTCAATGTTTTGATTTATGAAATGAGTTGATTTATAGGTCTATTGCATGATATAGGAAGTGATTTAGATTTGGGAAAGAAATGGTTGATTTTCCCTTTTCAAGCTAGAGGGTGATTTTTGCTTGAATGCCCTGCCGAAAACCGTCACACGTGCAGACATACGACCGTGTGTCTGGGCATGTGATAAGCTTTTTAGAATCTGTGTAAAATTCCCATGGTCACACCTGCAGACACACGATCGTGTATATGAGCATGTGATAAGCTTTAATTGAATATGTATAATTTCCCTTTGTCACACGTGTGGTCACACGATCGTGTGATTGACCATGTGACAAGCTCCAACATGTTTTTATTTTAACAATTAACATTGTTAATTGGGTCAAGTTCATAGACTATATGATTTATTATTATTTATATATGGGTTTCTATAGATTCTCATAGAGATAGAAGAAATGAGGATGATAGAGAATGTGACCATCACATTTGCTTGCTCTAGAGATAGATTGCAAGCTATTTTGGGGATTTTCATTGATTAAGGTGAGTGATTATTATACTACTATGGTTGTGTTTGAACTTAAGACATAAATGCCAAATTCTTTCATGACCACCGAATTGTTTATTGATAATTGTTATTTGAATTATCCTTGTGATAACCCATTTTATTATATACATAAACCCAATTGATAAATCTTCTTGATGTTGAATTGAAACCATGATTATTGATCCATTGATAATCTATGTTATTGATTACCATTGAACACCTTTATATGATTATTGAGCTAAAAGCAGAAATCCCTTATTCTGATGTGGGATAAAACATCAGGTATTGTGCACAGTGTACTTCGGTGGATAGAGGAAATTATCCATGTCCTAGCTAGGGAGGGCTTGTCTCTCTAGCCGTAAGATCTGATCAATCTTATGTAGAGATGAAGGTATGCTCCGATAAGATGAACCTCTACTTCGATATTGATATGATGAGTAAGTTTTATGCCTCAGTTCTCGATAATGCCCTTGAGCATAATGCCATTTATATGGAGAACGTTAAGACATAGTTACTTAATACTCTTACTGTACTGATATGATTCTGCTGAACATGATATGTTATTGTTATTGCCTCCAATCGATTGATATTATTGAGACAATTGGTTATTGAATTTGAACCATTTGATTATTGATATTGAACCTATTGCTTATTGTTATTGAATCTAATCATTTGCTATTATTGAACCGATTGGTTATTGATATTGATTGATGAACCATGATCTGTTATTGTAAACTAACCTTGAATCACCAAGCTTCACAGGTTATGGTAGTATAATATTTACTCACTGCGTTATCTCATTAGTGATTCTATTTTTCTCAAGTGAGCTATAGTTTATCGGTTCAGTTTCCAAGGCATTCTTCTTCAATCCTCGGAAACTCAAGTGATTATGTAAAGCTCATTCCTCATATTATTTTGTATAGATAATGATTAAACCTTTAGATGCTTCATGGTAAATGTAATGACTGATATATGTATTGAATTAGTATTCTTTTGGGCCTTTAAGACATTAACTATTGTAAGATGATATTGTATTTGAATTATGAATGTTATTGATGTATATAAATTAGCATGGTTGTCTGGTTTAGATCTTGGGAGATTGTATGAGATTGGATTACAAGATATTGATGGATGATTGTATGGTAAGGTTCCTACGAGTTTTCGGTGGCCTTAAGTTTACCCATGCCCTAAGATCATTGCGACTCGAAAGTTGGGTCGTGATAGGGTTGGATCAGTATATTTTTTATTATTGGGTTGGATTGAAATTTATAATTGAGTTGAGAATTGTTGAATTGTAGCAAGGGGATTAGTCCAGTTTTAGAGGAGGTGTTGTCAAAATTTGGGTGAAATTATAGAAATAGATAATAAAGGAATTTTATAGATTTTATTGGATAAATATATAATATTTAAGAGGATTCTAAATGGATTAAAATGATTAGTTAATAGAGACTAAAGTCAATTAGTTGATAATTAAATTAGAAATCTTATTTGTAGGCAAAGGTGAGCCAAAGAAACTATTGGATTATAACAAATTAAAGTATTTGGAATTGATTGAAAGGATATAGCTAAAGAGGTAAGTTATGAATGCAAACCCTCCTAGCCTGATTTGATTATTAACTTTCCAATTGAGTTCATTCATTTTGTGAGCCAAATTATTTGATGCCATTGTTCATTGAAATTGCTATTGAAACTATGTTTATTGAAAACCTAATCGTTCATTGCTATTAACCCATTTGTTATAGATATAATGTGTAACAAAACTCCCACCTAATGGGGAAAAATTCATTAGACCATGTGCACTTGGTTATGCCTTACCTAAGGAGGACAGTACCCTAAGCATATACTTAAAGAGTGTACGTTAAACATATGCCTTACCTGGAGAGGGGAGTACTTCAAGTGTGTATTTACATAATGCACGTTAATATATAGTGACCGTGGGGATTGTGGTATAGTCCCGCCCACGAGATTATTGACGGATTGAAATGAGTAATTGACGGATTGATTGATTATTCTGTTATTACACCATATGCTTTTGAGGTTTCTTTCGTGCCTATATGTTATTGTTTATTGAACCATTGATTCATTTATTATATATATGCTCATTTGATCTATTGATTGATTTAATCCCATAGCCCTTTGTATTTGTATTTGTGAACCATTTGGATACCTCATTGTTCATATGCATTCATAAACTTGCTGAGTTGACGGCTCACGACATCGTCCATGGATTCAGGTTATAGTTGCAGAGCATAGAAGACAGAGATTGATTGGAATTAGCTAGAAGTTTCTTGATCGCCTTTCTTCATCAAGAAGTACAATGTATATATATTTATGTTCTGTTAAGATTTAATATTGTATATGTGAATGTTAAAGTAATCGATATTTATATTTCTTAGTTGCTCTGTAGAAATTGGAAGTCATAAATTGGATAATGATTAATGAACTATATTGACATAAAAAAATTAATAATAAAAATATGTACAAGTTAATTGATAAATGTAATTGATGGTTAACATGATTCAAGTTCTGATATTGGACAATAATTGTATGTGATTTTATAGTTTAAATTACTTGATAAAGTATTGGACTTATAGCAGAATTGGGCTCTATGGATTTTCGGTAGTCTTACGTCTATCCATACCTTAAGATCATCGCAGCTTCGAATTCGGATTGTGATAAAAGATTACTAGAAAAATGATCACATACTTTAGAGTATTGATATTCTAACACCTTGCAAATTTTTGGCCAATAATGAGTGCGGGTCTCATTCTTCACTTAATTTTTATTTTTTTTTTGCCAAAGACTTAATTAATTGTTTTCTTTAGTAATTTTTTATCTCTATTTTCTAATCTTCATATTTTCTCATAATTCTATTATATTCTTTCACACTCTTATTTTCAAATAATAATTATTAATCAATTTGTTATCATTTATTCATTACAAATATTATAATCTTCATATATAAACACTTAATTCAAATCAATAAATTCACATTATATCCAAAAAAAATTATAGTAAATAGCACAAGAGTTCAACTATACCTATATAGTCAAACTTTTAGATTCGATTTCCAATACTTATAATTCATGCCTTAACTAAAAAAATATCTAGGGTATTACAGTATGGGGCAAAAAATACTATTCACTACTGATTTTTAGGCAACATAGGCATGTTCATTACTGTCCATTTTTCCAGATTTTAGGCATTGGAAACATAAGCATGTCTTCATGAGACATAGGTATCTCATAGGGCAACATGGGTGTGTTGCTCTATTTCTTTCCCAAACAATCATCTAATACAATTGCACACCCACAGGGGCGGAACCACTCATGGACTAAAGGGGGCTAAAAAAAATTCTTCTACTATATATAAGCCCCAGACCCCACCACTACTACCATCACCACCACCACCACCCAATACTAAAATAATGAGTTGCTATATTTTTTGTCGCTCCTCCTTACTATATTTTTCTAGTTCCGCCCCTGCACACCCAAAACCCTTTACCACTAGCATCTATCACTTGGAAATCATCATAAATCATAACTAACTCTACTATGACACTTAGGAATAATTTAGTTCGAGATTAATCATTAATTGCTTAAGCTAAACTAACTAGCATACAACTCTATCCATGCACACTTAAGTAATTCACCATGCAACTCATTAGGCAAAAACTTAGACTCAACTATCAAGCTTAAGACAAATCTTGAGACATTAAAACTAGCAATAACCTAGGGTATTACAATATTTAACTATATAGTATATATTATAAGTTATACTTATACTTATAACATTTAAGAGTTATATAATTAGTAATTTAGTATTACTAATTACTATTTATTATTAGTAATAACTAATTAGTAGTAATAGACTCACTAATGACTAGTAATATTATATAACTTATTAACTTATAAAATTAAAATTTAAAAATTATTACTACTAACTAAAAAATAAAATATTATACGTAATAATATATAAAAGATATGTATTTAATAATTACTAATTAATAATAGTAGACTAATAGTATATAATTTATTAAGACAATTAGAAAAATTCTCAAGAATAGTATAATTGCAAGGGTTAGTCTACACTCACTAGTTCTTTTATTATTAGTAATGATAAAATAGAGAAAAACATAACATTGAGATGTAACCTACCTAAGTCAGTAGGTTGTCTAAAGTACGCCCAAGAAGAATTTAAACGTCTCAATGATATGTGAAAAAATCATAAGAATCTTAATATGACACCAACTACAGTCCATAATCATAAACCACATTTGATGCAACAAATGAAACCAAATAATACACAATTAAATCTAAGAAGAAAAAGTTAATATTCTTCTCTTTTTTTGTGTGCAAAAATTTCAATTGAATCATTGTGATCAAGTTTAACTGTCATTTTTTTCTCAATAGACAATATGGCTAAATTATTTAATTTCTCTTGTGATATAGTTGATATATTTTTTTATTAAACAACATAGAATATGAAAGGGTGAAGTAAATAAAGACAATTTTATCAAAATAAAAAAATTAGCTCTATATTAACAAAACCCTTAAAAAAAATTAAAAATATGAGGTCTCTTTATTGGGGAGGCCTTAGGCAACTGTCTAGGTGGCCTCCTCTTGGAGCCGGATCTGCTCATTGGCAAAGAAAAAAAAAAAAAAAAAAAAAAAGAGGTTGAGAAGTCTAATTTCAACCTCAATTAGAGTTAAATTTTAGAAAAAAAAATCATGTAATTATGTATTTATGTAGTTAGTATAGACGTGACCAAATATCCCAAAATTGAAATTTAAGAATATAATAATTGATAAAATTGATTGAAATTTAGAAAAAATAAATAAATTTATTTAATTCCTAAAATTTAATCTAATTCATAAGTCATTAGTTTTATTTGAAAATTTTAATTAGTAGGTTTTTTTCATTAGTCAAAGATAAAATGTAAGTCAATAAAGTAAAAATTTTGGAGTAAATTATTGTGTAATCCATGATATTTGAAAGGAATTATTAATTAGTTACTAAAATCCAATATAATTCACTAATTAATACTTATATTTTAACAAATGTTAGAAATAAATTTAATTACTAATTAGTCTTTAAAATTATATATCATTCACCGTTTAAAATAATGAAAATTTTAATAGAAAAATTAAGTATTTTTTTTTAAGTACAAAGAAGAGAAAATTTAATATTTGTGGAATTTTAATTTTGACAACCACACTTAAAAAAAATTAAGTAATTGACTGAATAAAATATTATGAATTTATTAATTTAATTTTTAAAATAAAGATGTTGCATGTATTAAATTAATTTTAAGTAGCTGAATAATAATTAATTAAAAAAGTATTGAAATGACTTTTGTATCTAAAACGACAAGATAGCTATATTAAAAAAATTAAGAATAAATCATTTAACAAAGCAAAAGTTGAGGCAAGTAGTCATGATATGATTACGTAGGGTTGGCTAGACTAGACTGAATATTATATTGAGATGGAATTTGTAAAAGAAAATAGTGAAAAAAAAAAAAAAGCCACATCACATAAAATTTGATTTGGGTTAAGCTCGGCCCATATCCAACCCAACCAAGCTGCATTGGTTGTCGAACCTTTGGAGTTCCAATATGGTTGAAGAACAATGGGATAGGACACATGAATGGTTGAAAAAAGACAATTGGAGCAAGGCACCTAAAAACTATGATTTCAAATTCGGATTGGTATGACCAATTCAATTGAGAAAATAAAAATGATCCACATATCAGATTGAATTACTTAATAAAATCAAAAAGGCTTATACTTGAAAAATACTTGGTGATCCGGACAAATCGATTCTTATTTTTCTGATAACACGGGTTCTAAGATTTTTTTTTACCAATTAAAATATATAAAATAGTGTCGTTTTGTATTAAAAAATACAAAATGATGTCGTTTTGTGTTTAAAAAAAATACAAAACTACGTTGTTTTGTGCCAAAAAATACAAAACTATGTTATTTTGTGCCAAAAGATAGGTATCGTTCATTGAAAATGATAAATAATGTTTGTTATTTTTCAGTAACATATGTTACTGGGAAGTAACATTGGTTAATTTTAATTATATATATATTATATTTATTTTTAACATATAAATAATAAAATATATGATATTATTTGAAATTTTAGTTTAATTTTTTATCCGTGATCTTCTGTTTTCACCAATTTAAAAATCGAGCTGAATTTGAAAAGATTGCCTAATAGAACCAAGGCACATAATTTTATTTTACCCAACCAAGGTTTTCAATTGGAGCAAGGAACCTAATTTTATTAACAGGTTATTATAAATCTGATTATTTTATTTAATCTAGACTTACCTTGGGTTCAATTTTCAATTAATCTAATCCGATCAGCCGAGCTGGTCCAGATCTAAGAACACTGAATAGAACACATTTAGTGTTGTTAATATTGTGATTTGAGGTTATTCTAAAAAGTTTGTCTTCTTCCATATATTTATATTTCATATTGATTATTTACAACCTTTTACTTTATAAATGGTTGCTTGTTATAAACTTTGTAAAGAAATTAGGAATAAAGTGGACTCGCGTCGCGTGCTTGTGAGCTTGGCCCAAGTCAAGGCAAATGGCTTGATTGTCGGCTATTTCAATGGGCAAAGGCTTCTCCTGGGCTTCACTTCAATATATTGCACCCAAAAAAAAAAAAAAAAAATTTTTACACAAATAACCCAAAAACTAAAAAAAAATAATTTTTTTAGCCTCTAATTTTTTATTTTGCAAAAATAGCCTAAACTTTAATCTTCATTTATAAATTTAGCTTTTTTTCTTCTTTTTGCTTATCAAAGTCATATTTTTTTCTCTTCACCTATAATTTATTGATTCAACTTCCTTTTAAATTAAAAATTAATTTAATCATATTAAATTTTATTTATGAAAATTCAAAATGAATTAACTACTAATCTATATTTAGTTTGAAAACTATATAATTCAAAATGAATTACTTTTCTTAGATTTTTCAAATTAGCTAGGTTTTGATTTTTTTTAAAACAAAAAGTATATAATAACAATTTTAGAATTTAAAAAATCAATATAAATTAGAAACACTAATTTCTTATTAATACAATGTAATTAGTATCTACTACTATTTATACAAGCTATGAATTTTGAAAAAATTAAAAACTCACAACAAACAATATACATTAAACAAAAAACAGTATACTTCTCGCAAATAATTAGTATCTAACACAAATTCAGTATACTTACACAATATAATTAGTATCTACTACTATTTTATACAAGCTATGAAATTCGAAAAAAATTAAAAAATTACAGCAAACAGTATACATTAAACAAAAAACAGTATACATTAAATAAAAAATAGTATACATTAAACAAAAAACAGTATACTTCTTACAAATAATAAGTATCTTATATCGTTTAACATTTAATTTATAAAATACATTAAATAAAATTTAGTATATTTCTACAATATAATTAGTATCTACTACTGTTTATACAAGTTATGGATTTTGAACAAAATAAAAAGTTACAGCAAACAGTATACATTAAATAAAAAACAGTATACATTTAGCAAATAATTAGTATCTAATACTATTTAACATTTAATTTTTTTTTTAAGAAAATTAAAAAAAAAATTAAATGTTAAAATTAGATAATTTTCCAAAAGGAAAAACATAAAATATTTATTGAACTAATTTAAAACCAGTACAAATTCTATTAAATTAATCATCCATTACAAAATAAACCTAAGAGGTTAAAAACAAAAACAAAAAATAAAAAATAAAAAAAAAGGTTAAAAAAGTAATTAGAAAGGTATAAATATGAAAAAAAAAATAAAAATTTTGAAAGGCTATAAATGTTAAAAATATAAAAAAATATGACATATGACGTAAATTCCTCAAATTTAAATACTTCATTTGGGCTAATTGGGCTTGGAAAGCCCAATGGACTTTTAAAGAAATCTCTCAAAAAATCTAATTGTATTTAAACGAACTGGAGATACACTTTACTCATGATTGTCCCATAAAAATTATGACTTAGTGAATTTTTCCTCACCTTGGTCGAAGAAGGTCCCCACCTATACCCCTTCGACCACGCTATTACGAAGAGGAGATCTTCGTTAGTGGAAAGTCCTCTTGAGTAATGAAGAACGCTCATGATGAAGGGTTTCGTCTTCAGAAAAGTGACTTATCACATCTGTAGTATCAACCCAACTACCACATTGTGTCAGTAGTACAACGACTACACCTATCCTCACATGAAATACAAAGTCATAATGACCCAGTCTGACTTGGCAGAACCTGTCCACCGGTCACATCTATCACCCACTAACTTAGAGAGAAGATTTGCATGATATAAAATGTTAGTTGCACCACCATTTTCAGGTGGCTTTTTCTACATCTTCTCATCTCTTTCTTCTCTCTAAAGAAACTTATTGATCTTCTAAGAATAGCTACTTCCTAAAAATCATTATCTCCATTATTGCTACTGACTTAAGTATCGGAGAGCCTTGGTTTGGCCTTTTAATGTTCTTCAACTTTTTGCAGGCTTGAATAAGGATTGAACAAGGGTGCTCATCAAGAACAAGGCCCATAACCAATGAGTTTAGCCCAATTCACTCTTTGCTGATCTTAGACTGATCAAATTGGTGTCGTTTGTGGTAAACGACTGGTTAAATTTGTTGGGTAAGAACTATTATTTTTCTTTTCTTTGAAGCTTGCTACACTAGCTTGCTTTTCTTTTCCATAAATAGTTAATCGTCTCCCCTTAACTCCAAAAAATACCTTTTTAGCCTACAAAACGTTCTTTTACACATAGCAATGACTAATCCTACTGAGAAAGATCCACCCCCTCTACCTATAGACCCCACAACAAGTCTCATCCCTCAAGAAACACATCTCACTCCACCCACAGTTGTTCCAACTCCTCAAACCGTGGATTTAGCTACTTCTTTTCAATACTTGAGTGCTTTGTTCACTAGGCAAAATGCAACTGGTCCTAGTATTGCACCTATTAACTCCTTACCACTTGATTTGGCACCTGCCATGCAGTTTTGCATACTTTAGCTGCTACAATGCAAACCACACAACTACCTTTTACCCCTTTTGCACCAAACGTAAGTATGGTGCCCGAAACAAACCCAAGGGCAGTGGTGAATAGACAACTAACCTTTCCACCCATATCCACACCATTACCAGATATAGAAGAGGAAAGAGTACTAGAAAGGTCAAGAGAAGTGATGATTTGGTCGGTGATGGGCCAAATTGGTAGGGATAAAACTCCACTACCGGCTGCAAAACACTTGCATGGTGCTGAAAGAAGCATGCAAGATGGGAATAAAGAACATTCTAGAGAAAGAAGGCGTTCTCATCAACATTAGGGAGATCATATAGGCCCTGAAGAGCGAGCTAGTAGAAAAGGGGACAGAAGGAAGGAAAGAGTTAGAGAAGAAGTAGACCTTGAAGGGCAATCTAAAAGAGGGGCAGCAGTTTCACAGTCAACCTCCTCATCTCACCAAAGATATCATAGAAGTAAAAGAGGTCATGAAGTGACTAGTAGGCATAGAGCCGAAGATGTTAGAGAAGCAGTGAAAAAAGCTCTAGAAGAGTTGGGAGAAGGCTGAGGAAAGAAGGCTATGGACAAAAACTTGACACTTGCTCTTAAGTCACCATTTGTGAGACGAATTTGTGACTTTAAAATGCCATAAAAGTTCAAGCAACTGAATATCCAGAAGTATAATGGCGAATCTGATCCTAGAGTCCATGTTATGGACTATAAACATGCCATAGAAATTCAAACTACTAATGACGAAGTGCTATGCTGCTACAAGATGCTTCGACGGACTAAAAGAAAAAACAATTAGGTCTTTCAAACAGCTTGCTGAAAGCTTTATGCATCGATTTGCAACTAGCATCCCGATGGAAAAAAGGAATCAATCGTTGGAACAAATAACTCAGAATGAGGGGGAAACGCTCAGAGATTATATAGCTCGCTTCAATAGAGAGGCATTAAAAGTAACAAAGCTTGAACAAGCTAGAGCAGTCGAAGCGCTTCAGAATGGCATGAATCATCAGGATTATTTCAAAGCCTTGTGTAGGCATGTTCCTCAGTCTTTAGAAGAAGCTATGGCTATTGCTCAAAAGTACATCCGTCAAGATGATGCTTATCGCTCTAGTCAGTTCGCGAAAAGAAAGAGAGGCGAAGCTTACAACCAGGAAGAGAGAAAAGCGAGAAAGAAATAAGTGGTTCAGAAAGATGAACAAAAAAGAAGGTTGAGGCAAAGAGGCCCTGGGAGACCACCTCGCTTTGATACTTCGAAGCTAACTCCCCTCAATGCTAGTCTAACCTAAGTGTTTATGTCTTTTCAAGATCAAAACATATGGACTAGGCCGAAGCCGATATGAAGAGACCCGGAGCTTAGAGATAAAACCAAATACTATCTCTTCCATAATACTCACGATCATAACACAAATGATTATCAAATATTAATGAAAGAGATAGAACGGCTCATTAAAAGGGGTTATTTGGGTCAGTTTGTGAAAGAGAAGAAGAGAGATAGAGAAGAAACTAGGATAAGCCAAGACAAAAACAAGCAAATTGTGAATGATGGCTCTGTTGGAATTATCAATTGTTTGACTATAGGTCCCGATGAGGCAAAAATCAGCAAAAATAAAGCTAAAGCCTTAGCTAGAGGAAGAGAAAAGCCATAATTTGTTTGCTACAGTGGAAATAAATCATGGGTCAATAAAAAAGATGGAGACAAGTTGAGAACTCCACATGCAGATCCCTTAATCATCCAAGTTGTCATTGCCAATTTTGTAGTAAAAAGAATTTTAGTAGATGATGGCAGCTCAGTAAATTTGACAGCAGATGAAGCGTATAAAAAGATAGGGTTAAAGAGACGGACCTTGAAGAGTTAAATAATCCAGTTCGAACACTGGATGGGTCTGAGGTGCCAACACTTGAAATAACAAAGTTGCCTTTCACAATAGGCATAGCCCCTGAACATGTCACGGTGATGGCCACATTTGTAGTGGTACAGATTCTAATGGATCGATCTATCAAGAAACTACGAAGCCAATAAGCAAAAATGAAAGAAAATGGGCAAAGAATTAAAGATATAGTAGCCAACACGCCCAGCTACATGCCCATGTACCTGCCCCTGTTCCAGAAAAAAAAAAAAAAAAAAAAAGGCAAAAGCCTACATGCCCAGGTACAACCTGGGCATGTAGACGATATTTTCACTTATTTAAAGATGCTTTTTGAGAGTTTTTTAGGAGGAGGACAACCCTAGCCGCAGGACTGAGAATTTATAGGTTCCTTTGGTTCGTAAATAGTATAGGAACTTTATTTTCGAGAGATTAAAAGGGTAAACAAGAAAAAGATCCATCTTTGTATAGAATTGAGGTAGGAAATCAAGGATTGAAGGGAGGATTTCTTCAACATTATCCATGGATGGTTTGGGATTCTTTATTTTTTCTTTCTTTTATTTATTATCTTTGAATTCTATTATGAACTAATTATTTTCTATTTAGATATTGATGAATCCTAGTTCTTGATTGTATGGATTGAGTAATATAAGATTTGATTAATTCATCTTTGATTGTCTTCTTTCTATGATAAATCTTATTATTTTAATTGGCAATTTCTAGCTTGTTAATTAGATATAGTTTCCATGTTAATTGAGTAGAGATACCTTAATATGGATTGATCACTCATAGGGATTGAGGATTGATTGGGGTGTGATAAATGCTTAATTGAATACATTTTACCCTTTGTTCTTAATGAATTTTATCCTTAAATTGAGTTTGATTTATTTTGTTTAGTGTTTTTCCAGAGTTTGTTTAGGAATTTCATGTTTTAGAAGGCCATGAATCAAAGTTATTGAAATCATGAAGATATGACACGAATTCGAGGCATTTTGGGAGGATAGAATTGAAGAAA